>VXBZ01003484.1:126689-182132 GCA_013399135.1 Heliornis fulica
AAAAAAAAAAAAGAATAAATCTAAAATGGAGAAAGAGTGAAAGAGTGGACATATGAAGAGCTCTCTGGCAGGTTCAGATTGAAGGTCCTGAAGCAGAGCCTCTGGTAGGACAGCTCTGCCCTCACAGAAAGCAGAGGAATCATAGAATCATCATGGTTGCAAAAGACCTTCAAGATCAAGTCCAACTGTCAGCACTACACCACTGTAACAACCTATAAACCATCTCCTGAAGCACCACATCTACCAGTTTTTTGGAACAGCTCCAGGGACAGCAATTCCACCACTTCCCTGGGCAAATACCAATGCTTCACCACTCTTTCAGTGAACAAATTTTTCCTAATATCCAATCTGAAATTGCTAATTACTAACTGACTACTCCCAGTACCTTTACTCCCTGTTACAACAGTCTCGAGAAGAGACAGCCTACAAGGAGGCACTTTCACCCAGGTTTTCCTGGAATTCCCCAAAACTTTTCTAATTTATTTGGAGGCAGATTTCAGTTGTGGGGATTTTTTTTTGTTGTTGTATTTTGAGAGGGCTCCCCCTCTCAAAATGGTTCATGTTGTCATTCTTAAATTGCATCCCAGATTAGAGAAGGGATTGCTGACTTACAGCTCTGCTCCAAAGGTTTCCTTTTTATTTAAACCTTCGCTGATAACCCCAAAAATTTCATTCCTTGAGTAACTCCATCTAATAAATTTAAAAGTACTCTTCTTTTTTTTATTTTCTTTTCTTTTGTGCTCTGACAGAATTTCTCAAGATTTATGACTGCAGTTCTTGAACAGACAGAGATGCTAAGCCCAGCCACTGTGGTGCTTTGCAGCTGCACAGAGAGACAGAAGCAGCAGCAGGAAGAGGGCAGCTCCCTCTCCTGTGTACCTAAGGTGGATAAACCCAATCGTTGAGTGCTCTGACCCGGACAAGGGACACAAGTCAATGACTTATTGCATCAGAGATATGAAAAGAAGCCAACTGCTGCCCAACTGAAGCCTGGATAAGGAGAACCATGGGAATTTTCAAGGAAGTCAGATGAAAGGTGGGGCTCACCACAGCGATCTCTGATAACCAGGTTCCGACCTTCCTTCAGGTGGATGGTCAGCAGGTAGGCAAAGGGGCTGGGCAAATCACTCAAGCAATCAGTTGATTCCTCTAGAGCCTAAGGAGAACAAAGAAATCAGTCACCAGTGCACAGCTCCCAAAGCGGACCATGAATGGAGCAGGTGTTGTCTTGTGTTTTTGCAGAGAAAAAGTTCTCATCTTTCCTTATGGCAATCATTTACAGAAAGAAAAACACACAAAAACTTTCTTTCCCAGGCTTTGTTACATTATGCAAGTAACTTGTTATCAGCATCAGATACATTCACAAAGCCAGGGGTAACACAAGGAGACTAACACTGAACATGAGTGGTGATATTAACAATGATAAATGGAAGCCTGGTTCTTCCAAATCCTACTAACTTACCTCATTTTTATTTTTTTTTCTAGCTTTCTTGCACATTCACAGAATATCTCAAGTTGAAGGGACCCATAAGGATCATTGAGTACATTCGTATTCATCCGATGAACTCAGGAAATACACATTTTGCATAGCTACTGAGAAGGCAGCATTTCTTTACACAGTTCCAAGACACAGAAATGCAGCAGTGGGCAGCTCTAACTGGGAGGTTTTCCAGCAGCAAAATCCATAGGATTCTTGGTCATCAGAGATGCTGCCCCAGGGTTACAGACCTCAGCATCAACCAGCTGGATTATTTGGTAAAACAGCCTCTGGACAGCACTTGAGAGGTTATCAGAGGGCAAAGATACAGAAGTACTAGAAGTAGGAAAAGACAAATAGGCTTCAAATGAGAAGAACACGTGTCAAAACTGCCCAGTGTCTTTTCTCACTGCCTTAGAACTGGGATTCTGTTGTCCATCAAACCTTACTGCCATGCTAAGGTATTTCTGTCTTTAATCCAGGCTGCTGGCTGAGAATTTATGCTGATGCTCTCATGCACTAGTGCAACATAGAAATGATGGAATACTTTTGAAAAATCCAGAATACTCAGATCTATTTAAAACATTAGCAATCAAAATAGAAAATTTTAAAAAGCACAAAACCACCACTAAACAAACAAAAAAAACCAACAACATAAAAAATCCAGAAACAAACAAAAAAAAAACAACAACATAAAAAAAAATCCAGAACACCCACACTGAAGGAATATATAGAAGACTTCCTCAGTTTCTGGGTTTTTAAACTTTTAAGAAGTGCAGAACTCAAATAAATTGTGCTTCTGATGAAGTTTCAATTTAAGATGAAAGGACTTACCATCTGATCATCAAAAATTTGTGAGGATATGGACGAGTCTAGATCCATTTCTCCACATGGGTACTATAAAAAAAAAGATACAATGAATTAGACAACAGTAATAAAGGGATCAAGATAATGCTGCTTGTATCAGTCAAGTACTCATATATATGTGTAACAAGTGAAATGCTTTTACTTCTGCATGTAGAACCTTCCCCTCCATCATTCAGATAATACATTTTATTTCCTTTTTTACAGTAGCTGCACTTATTCTCAAGTTTAGCCCAAAAATAAGAGGTGCCTGCTTCCAGCTGTTAGAGTGACTACTCCCCCTCTCCAGCCAAAATCTGTGCTTGCAGTGCTGACGGTCCTTACCACAAACTCTCCTGATACCTCAAGGTTATTGCATCTGGTGATTTATCCATCAGCACTGCAGTGTTGACCCCTACTCCTGAGCAGAATTTTATTTGTTGAATCTCCAAGTGTTCTGTCTAAAATGAAATTTAAAAATGCCAGAAGTGGCGGCAGCATCAGCAATATCCTGGGGTTGGAGAGCCAGCTGCTCTCTCACTTCACTACAGTTTCTCCTTTGTCACCAAAAAGGCAAGGTCCAGGAAAAAAAAATTGTTATGTCTGGTGTTTTTTGGTTTGGTTTGTGTTCCCTCAAAAAAAAAAAAAAAAGAAAAAAAAACAGTTCAAGGAAAAAGTTAGAAATAAATGGTCAAAGGGAAAGGGACAAAAGACGTCAGATATCTCCCACACACACTTTCTGCAGTAACTTGAACATCTGAAGAATTTTTATCTAGAAGAGGAAGCCAAACATTTCTTTGTAAATCCTGAGGGTATGGTGGCACAGTATCTATAGACTGTCTGCACGCACAGGAGGGATTCATTGGTCAAGTCAACTCTGACACTGTTCAGACTGCTCGGACAGACTGATCATTTTAACCAGAAGGACCTACATGCCTGGGCAACTCCTTTGGTCTAAGGCAGGGCAAACACAGCCTACTCAAATGCAAAGATTTATGCAAAGGGTAACCTCAGTCTGCAGAAATGCACACAAGTTGGAATTTGATCCTCATGTGAAAATACTGTTACATGCAGCGTGGTAACATCCAAATCTCTCCAACAGGTGCTGCATTGTGTGGAGCACTATACAAACGGTAGGGAAAAAAAACAGCTCCTGCACCAGAAATCATAAATCTCAGAGATATCATTGATGCACTGAAATAAATATAAATACAGTTTTTTGTAATTCTTCTCCTCTTCCTTCCCCCCCCCCCCCGCCAACATATCAGGAAGCACAGTAATCCAGNCCGCCAACGTATCAGGAAGCACAGTAATCCAGCATAGCAAGTAGAATTTCACTTGCATGACAGACAAAATTTAACATTATGGTTCCCACAGTAATCATAACTTGGCCACCTTGCAAAAACACATTAAAAGTAGGAAAATTATCATCATAAAGAGCAGCAGAAGAGTTTTCGCAGCAGACATTTTAGCTCCATAAACAGAGCTGAGTTACAGCTGCTAGGGGAACCCTAACTTTGAATTTTCCCGACTAGTATGCATAAAATCTCACTTGTGTGCATTAAACCTAGTATTTCACATAGTCTCCAGCTTCACAGTAGCCTCCTTCAGGCTATCACTGGCACTGATAATGGTTTCTCTTTACAGCTTGCTTTACATGGCATAAACACAGAATCAAAGAACTGTATTGAAATTATACTAATAAAACGTGTTGCCTGCTATCTCGATATAATTTACAATAAAAAATTACCCTCAAAGTTGTAATTTTTCTTTATTCTGTTTGTTTACTTTAGATGGATTTTAAACAAAAATTATAATTCTAGATAAAAAGGCTTGGGTTTTTGGTTGAGTGTTTTTTTTCATTTTAGCTCCATATAATGGAAATTGCTCTTACTCTGAGCAGCTAACTGCAGTGAGATCACTGAAAATAGATAAAAGCCTCTCTGAAAATACAGTCATGAAATCTCTACTTTATCAAACCAGGGTGATATTTCCAAACTTTAAAGCATAAACAAACATAGCCACATCCACTAAGTAAGTCATAGTTCCACATGTATCTGCATAAAAACAAATCAAACAAGAATGCATATATATACATGAATGTATATATATAAAAATCAACCAACTGTTCCGCCTGGTGAGATTCACCATCTCTCTCTCTGGTTTTCTGCAGAATGATTCAAAAAACAAGGGCACTGAGTACATCAGCAGCAAGACAAGGCTTTGGGTTGCCCATGACTCAGTGCAAGATGTTAGCAAGAAGACAAAGAAGTGGTGCTAGAGCACTTTGGCAATGACACAGGAGCAGGGACAAAACCCAAGTGCAAGAATAGTGGCATTAACTGTGCCCTTTGCAACCTGAATCACTCAGGGAGGGGTTCAGGGAGGCAGCTCCAGTTGCTCTTTCACCCTTTCGACTTTCCCAGCTGGTCTGCAGTAAAGAACAGATAAATTAAATCTCATATCAAATGGAAACACGGTGCCTGTGGCTAGAGGCTCTGCTGAAGATGGCACGCTCGCAGCGCCAGCCACTCTGTGCTAAGTGTTCAGCTGAGCACAAAAACCACAAGCCCACATTGAGCTCTTGCATGAGGCTCAGATGATACAGGGTGACCAGAGATAACTAGGAAATGAGAAGGTGGCATGTGACAAGCAATTCAGGGGGAAAGAAGCTCAACCTACTTCTCTGCATTTTTTAGTTTGTTTTGTTCCAGCGAGCTGCCCTACTTCTGATTTGCCTCAGTGATCAGTGAAGGATGCTCGCAAAACAATGACGCGAGCTACTGTCATGCTCTCCAACCCCACCCAGTATTAGGAGACCAATAACCTCTCCAATAAAATGTCCCTGTCTGAGGCACACAGAACACAAATTTTGTAGCTTCTCAATGAAGTTCACAAAAAGCTAAATATTGCGGGGTTTAATTAATTAGATTTTTAATGCTTAAATTTATTCAATATTCCTCATCTGTTTCTACTTTTCTTTGGTTCCCTCTCTGCTATATGTTCTTTAGAAAAGAATAATCTCTGCATTGAAAGGTTTTATTGGAGGCAGATTATAGGAAGGAAGGTGGAATATTCACATATCAAGATGATTTCGTACCAAAGTAAATAATAAATTATTTACAGACACAAGCAAGTATGCAAACACACAATTTAGGAAAGATTTAAATGCTGCAGAAAACAAATGAGACTCAGACTGTGCATCTGGAAGAAACTCAAACAACTCCATCACTACACAGGTAGCTCCTCCTAAAATTTGAAAAAAAAAAAACAAAGAAAGTGTTTGGAAAAAAATATGGTGCTGCTGCGGTAAATTTTAGGTTAGAATTTCTAACACCAAGAAGAAACTGCTGCTGTCATTATTTTGTGGAAGAACACCTAAAATAATGACATGTTCATAATGTCACAGTCAGTAACTTCCAGTCTGATACTTTGCACCACAATGCACTAGGAAGTAACATTGAGGTGATCACAAAGCAGAGACCTCTGAGATTCAGGACAACCAGTTTCATATTGGAAAGGACCATTTTCCCCATAAAAGCACTAACCATCATTTTGAGCATGCAGTTAAAAAAACCAGGTTAATTAACCTGTGCAATCCCCACTCCCAATGGAAGACTTCAATCCAAAACGTCTATTTCCCATTTTTGCATTTCAGATTGACCACGGAGAGCAGCTACCCTAACATCTACACTCTGGGTGAAAAGGCACCAAAGCAAAGTTCAAAAATCTTACATTCCCCTCAGTTGGGGGAAATACATTTTCACAAAACACAAATAATATCAATTTTGCCTAAAATGTTTCATGCAGCCACAGTCTTCACTTGTTGTTTACATTATAAAGCCACCATGCAACTCTCCAGTATTCCCCACTTCATTCAGGCCAGGCAGGAATGACCATAATGGGTCAGATTTGAAGCACACTGGATTTGGATCCTCCAGTTCATGGGACATTGTGTCCAGCCACAGAAATACTGACCCCAGAGGCAGGGGAGAAGATGGACATGATGGGGAATGTGGAGGAAGCATTTTGGTTTCGCAACCTCCTTTAATTAATGACAATACAAACCACAAAAAGTGGCCCTGAGCACGATGCTACATGTTCGCTGATCTCCATCACAAACTTATTTTGATTAAGTCCAGGTACAGGCAGAGTTCGCTTCCCTCATCATCTTTCACATCATCTTTTGCCTTCAGCTGGGTCATGACTAAGTAGATGGTGAGTTGATTTTGCTACATAACAATCCTGGTAAAGTTATATTAACTAAAAAGAAAAGCTATGGCAACTTTTGATTTAAACAAGAAATTCCAACATGAAAAATCCAAAGATCAGTAACCTTGCCAGAAAAAAAAAAAAACAAAAAAAACCACAAGACGGGGCTATTTTACACCTTCAGACTGACAGAAAAGATACTGGAATTAGTCTCCAATAATTTATATCATGTATGGTTTAAGCTTCTTTTTACCCTCTATACATTCCTTGAATAGGGTCTCCCTCTCCCTCCCTTTATAAACCAGGAAATTAAGGAGAACCACAATGAGTCTGAGATGACCCCAGAGCCCAGCTGATGCCTAAGCACCTACCTCTGCCCCCTCATCTGACATAGCAGCACTTAGTCGAGCTCTCCGCAGCAGCTCGAAGAGGTCATCACTGGATTTCCTCTTCCCCTCAGACCTGGCAATTCCCACATCTTGCGAGTCCGGGTGAGTGACTGTCACCTCCGTGTGCATCACCTGCTGTGGGTCCCACGGCCAGTCCTCTCCCGTTGGCCTCACCGAAGTGCTTCTACTTTTCAGGGACACCACAGACCTGGAGAAGCTCTTGGGAGAGCAGTTTGACAACACTCGAGTACTCGAATAAGTTGTTTCTTCTTCTGTAAGAGTCTCCACCTCCAGCATGTCAGGCACCGACATGCTGAGGCGTCGGTCCAAGGAGTGGACCTTCCTCTCCACTATTTTGCTAGACCTCTTCTTTGTCTTCTTCACACTTAGGTTTTGGAGGAATGGTCTAGTTTTCTGTTTCAGGGATCCCCAGACGGATGGTTTATCCAAGTCCATTGCTGCAAGGGGGAATCTCAGCAATGCCTCCTGCACAAAACTGCTTCAGCGATTTACAAGGTGACTAAAAGGAACGTAGGAAGAAGGCCAGTCAATCACGAAAGCGAACAGCCTCTGTAGATTATGATTCATGTTGTCTCATCTTGAAACTTTCAGGCATTTTTCTAAACAGTTAAAACAAAGCATACTGCATTAGTAAGCGCTTCCAAATGCAATCTGGTGGGTAGGTTTGATTATTTAGGAGGAAAACAGCCGGAACAAGTATTTAAACCTACGCTAAAATGCAATGTCTGCCCACTACTTTATGATTGCTAAGAAGAGTCCTTATATTTCTTCTTCTGCCAAGTTGCAATTTGCAAAAATTTGAGGTTTATCTAATTTGAAATTGTTTCTGTACAAAAAACTTATTGATGGGAGTTAAATCGTGATAATACTGGCACAGAAAAAATGCTGGCAAAGCTGGCACTGTAATTTCAGCTGATGCTCTTGCAGGCTCTGTAACATTTTCCTTCTACCATTTCTGAGGCTAGATGGACTCTTAACATGGTATGTTTGTGGCCAAAACAGCATGAAAGACACCTTCACAACCTAAGTGGCTGAGGCTGAAGAGGACACAAAAGACATGAGAAATCCCAGCCAAGACCCCAAAACAACCCTTATATTTACCCACTCCCAGTGAAAGTCGTCACCGCAGAATTAATTGTTCTTATAAAAATATGAGGCCAATAATGGATGGATGGAGTACCCACAGATCTTGAAGACCTGCTGGTTGACTCTTGTCTTTGAGTTATTTCACACTATGCATTTATGTAGTGGGGAGGGATAAGAAGAAAAGAGCAAGACCAAGGTAACATACTGTATCTGCATGGTAATGGAGCAGTCGAATGGACACTTCTGTGCACAGGATTATCCTCACAGACGGGGTCTTCTGTGGCTAATAGCGGGGAAGCCATCCTTATTCTGTGAAGTAGAAAGAGGCAAATTATCACCATCAAAACTCATTAAGAAAAAAGCTGAGAAAAACCTGCAGTTTTAGTCTTTTACAGTCCCAAAGACACACACACAGAGTTGATGGCATATACCCATACCATTAACTATGTGAATAAAGCTTCCCAGAACTCATAGCCCATTTATGTGCTAATATTTGTGTGGTGGACCAAATATTACTTATCTGATTATTTTCCTGATCACTAGGGAAAATGACAGAAGAAGCAATAATACTACAACTGTTGAATAAAGGCAGAAAAGATAAGTCACTTTCTCCTTTCAAACAAATCTACTCCTACATTCATAGATCTGAATGAGGTTGTATAGCCAGTTACTTTTTAAATAGTTTTATGACTAACCCCACTGTACATGTAATTTTTCAGGCATCTACCAAAAAAACGCTTTAGCTGTATTACTGTTTAACTAAAGCTGGACAATCCTCCACACATTTATATTGGTGTATGTAAGTGATTAATATCAGCATTGTTCCATTCCATGAAAAAAAAAAAAGCTTTAATGGTATTACATGAATTCATAAGACAGTAACTGATTCTGCCCAGATAGGAAGGTGTGCTAGTACAGATATATCAGCTAAACACAGTATTTTCACCTCTGTCTCCAAGTCTCCAAGTCAGACTCAGTACCAAACTGCACGTGGACAAACTGAAGTTATTTCCCACCCTGTCCCCCAGCATCACTGAGAAGCAAAAAACATTTTCTGAACGTCACAGAGGAAGATTTGAGATGCACAAAGGCATGGCAGAGCTTTCTTTACTCACTAAACTCGGGGTGAAATGCGAGATGATCAGGTTTACAGGGGCAGGAGTAAACAAATAAATGCCAACCCCAACATATTGATCAGAGAAGCAGGAATGAAAACCTGGATTGGAGCAGCACCTGATGCCCTGCACAAGCTCACCAGAGACTGAATTCCTCGGAATTTCCTTTCATCAGCTGGTAGCTTTTCACTGAGGCTCTTCCCTCTAAGTTAAGGTTTAACAAAGCAGCCCCAGGCCTGTTACATCACATGCCAGAACAGAAATTATGAGGCTAAACACCTTTGCACAAAACATTATGAAACACCATTGTTGGGACTCATTTAAACAACTCATCTACTGCCAGCGCTCTCTGCTTTGCTTGCCGACACGCATAGAAACCTGCCACAGTAAAGACACTGTAAATAAAGGCAGGACCCAGCTCACAACATCCACTTCCCAAAGCTCTTACTGCTTCCTATTCCTTTCCTGTTGTTCTCCACCCTTCTCATTTTGACAACCCGCTGCTGTCGCTTTTATTTTGTTTGCTCTGAGATTTTGTTTCCTAGCAGCAGCCTTGTTCCTGTAGGTTTTTCAGTTATTTTCCCCATCTGAATGGGTTTTTTTACAGACAAATTCCTACAGCGGCTAAAAAGAAATGCCCATGGTGCAGGGACCATACTGTATTTACAAGACCCCTTTGCATTTCACCCAGAATAAGCACAGTCCTCAAGCCAGGCAGAATCACAGTGGAAGGAAAAAAATACAAAATACAACAAAAGGTTTCTGGGTTGGGACCGCAGGGGTGGCTAAAGGTACCTACNCTGCATTTCACCCAGAATGAGTACAGTCCTCAAGAAGGAATCACAGTGGAAGGAAAATAATACAAAATACAACAAAAGGTTTCTGGGTCAGGACCGCAGGGGTGGCTCCAGGTACCTACCTCTGGTAGCTCCCAGGCTGATGACATTGGCTGGGTGTACCAAGCTACCTGAACAGAGCCCCCCCCCCTCCAAGCACCAAGCCCACCTACCTTGGATTGCCAAGAAGTCTGGCCATACTCCACCTCTGAACCTTTACACCCACCCTCCTGTGGCAACTGTAACTTTTCTCTTATCAAGATAGTGTTTACAAAGCAAGTAATCCAAATGATGGTTATAAAACACAAATAAAAACACACAACCTGTTCTAATTTTAAAAAAAGAGTAAATACAGTCTGAAAGGCAAATGCACTGTGATATCAGCCATCCACAGAGAGCCTTCCCCCCCCCCAACTTCCCCATTTTATGGAGAACACACACACATCACCATAATGACCATGGATTTGTTCCCAGAGATGCCCCTGAAAGACTAGTGATGGGAACACTCCCACCAGCACAGCACTGGAGCCAGGGGTGCCAGGCTCCCTGGGGTACCCTGTGCCACACCAGCACATGTTTGTGTAAACAAATGTTGCCCCTAACCAAGGCTCAAGTTCCTCCAAGACAGCCAGTTCCTTCTGCCCACAATCAATTTTCCTCTGCTTTTCTCTGCCATACTAAGCAGCATCAATAGGAACACATAATTTAAAAGGGAAATTCTCCGTTGCTTTAAAAACAATGTGCTGTCAGTACCAACATGGTGTTCACATACTCCTTATCCTCCACAAGCCAGAAGCTTTCCCTCTTCCTTCTACAGCCTCAGAAGTTCAGTGCCAACCATATCACCAAGTATTTCCTAAGCAACCCCAAGGAAGGTGGACATTGCCAAATGCTTGGTCTGAGTTTGGCCTCTCTATTCTTTCCTTGCATCAATGGCACATTGTGGCAAGAAGCTGCAAACAGTAACTATTCCAAGAGAAACATTTCCTGTTATCAATCTTAACTTTTTGTTTTTAATAGAATAGAATTGAATAGATCCTCATTCTTATATAAGAAATATCTTTATAGCCTAACTTCCTCAGCCTTCTCTTTAATATACTGCTAATCTCAAATGCACGACAGAATCCGTATAGTTTCATCTCTTCCTTCAGAGAAACCACTTTTGATTGCAACTGCCAGTTTAATCATGTCCTTTTCTTTTGCTGCCTCCACTCTTTTGGGGCCAATAGAGTCTAGAAGGAAAGGATTAGTGATAGACAGATTGGTTGCAGCTCACCATCTGACTGATATAACTAATATTTCTAGCGTTTTCTCTTCCCTTAAGTATCTTTTAATTGTGGTCCTTGGGATTTTGTTTTGGTTTTGTTTTGTTTTGTTTTTTAATGTGCTTTGGTTTCTCTCACTGCAACACTCCCTACTTACTCCCTTAAATTGTTATGATATTTAGAGCAAAATGATTTTGTAGATGTTCTAACAGGTGGCTATAAGAGATATTTCAAATGCCACTGAAAGCCTAGAGAAATCATCCTGCAATTCTACCGCACTTACTGATTTGTCAGGTAGCCAGAAAAGCCACAAGTGAGAAGTACTGCAAGACACTCTGAAAACATTATAAGTGTGCAATATAACTCAACTGGCAAACAAACCCAAACTGATTTACATATTGGAAATTACACAATACACTCTCTTCACTAAGCAATCATTGCCTGTGCACCCAGAAGCGTGCAATGCTCACTGCACCCTGCAAGCACTCCTTGGAAATACTTTTTAGATGCGTCCTCAAAGCCAGCAAGAAGACAAAAATACAACTGAGCACATCACCACCACTATTGCAACTTTCACAAAGCTCATAATCATTGTGCTCAATCTTCTTATCCTGTTAAGGCAAAAACACTGGGTCGGTTTGCATGCCACATCTTCGTGATGGCCGATTCAGCCAGTGTGTTTTCAGCTACAACTAAATTCTAGCCAACATTTAAACCCATTGGAGCTGAAAATAGTAACACCAATTAGAGGCAGTTAGGAAGATGTTCCTCACTTGCATCTCAGCAGAGGTTCAAGCTGGAAGGAACTGAAACTCACTGCAAAACCTCTATTGATTCCGGCTGTTCCGGCACTGGATATTCACCCCAATCTCTGCCTGCCTGGCACAAATTTGCTGACTTAAAGCCTATCACAGGAGATGTTGCATAAGTTACAAGCAAAGTTAATTACACTTTGGCTATGCAGTGTGGTATTTGGCTATTGAAACTGATACTAAAAGTAGAACCACTTCAGACCTGTAATTTCCAAATTGGGTGCACTGAGAAACAAGGGTGACAACAAGAGGGTGGTAATGAAGCAGGGAGGAATGGGACTGGGATCCATTTTACATAGCCCTCTGCTAGCTTTTTCTGATAAACCCCATCTTCTGCCCCAGGAGCCATAAATTAAACCATTTCTCCCTGGGAGAAAATCAAATATATCAGGAAAATCGCCCCCGAGCAGCTAAACAACTGTACCCAAACAGCACCCCAGGTTTCTCTCTTCACAGAGTCCAGAACTGAAGTCAAACATTAATTGTTACTACTAAGAGTAGAATTACTTTAGAAAAATCAATATATAAGTCTGCCCTTGCAAAGGCTTATTTCAGTATATCATCTGGTTTATAAGCATCAACAGTCATAGTGATGAGGAAATATCACCCAAATAAAGTAATCCTTTGTTCGGAGTTACCAGTTTGCCCAGGAGCGTTCCCAACCCCAGCACCAGTTACACCCACATACGATATTTAAAAGGAAAAACCTTACCAGGGGCAGGATGTCCCGTGGATTATCAATACCTTTAAGTGTTTTGGTTGTTTTGCAGATGAAACAAGTCCAAAATGAAAGGCTGACCTCGGTGAGCCTGAAGCCATTCCTCTCTGACTGTGGTCACAGAAGCTAATGAAGGACACCGAGTTCCATTTATGCATCACAACGTTGAGAAACTGAGACAGCCCTTTCTTACTGCTGCTGTGCTTTACCAGCATATGGTAAATACCTGCACTTAAATTTGATAAGGCACCAGAAAAAAAAAAAGTTTAATCTCACTCTGATTCTGTACAGGTTAATTACCCTGGGGAAATCAGTGTTAGAATTATTTTTAGTACTAACAAGCAAAGGGAGCACTGCTGAAGTGTAGAGAACATCTTCATTGCATAGGCAACTTACTGCAAGAGCCAGCTGCCAAATCATGCCATGGCCTTTGAACTTAGGCCTCCCTGTAGGGCTTCAAACAGTGTCAGTCTGTTGACACAGAACCTGCTCTCGTATGGCTCTATTGTTGGAGATTCCATTTGCAAAGCATAGTGGGATGCTAAATGTAAATATGAAACAAAATAAAAAACTGATTGGTTGCTGGCTAGTGTTTCATAAAAGATGATTTTATAATGCTTCAATGTGACCAAAGAAACCAGTCTTATTTACTTTATGTAAACTGAAAGAAATCTCTAGTTCTTGCAGATCACAAATATTATCTAAGGTAAACACACATCTTAAGAAAAACCTGTTTATTATATGCAGACAATACAGACATCTTAAGTAAGACTCTTTGTTTAGGTTCTGGGCTGTTTTATTTTTTTTAATTGGCTCACATGTGATGAGCTCCATCTTTCACAAACATGAAACAAGCACAGATCTTCCTCCACTTTTCACACAAGAGAGGAACAGGGATGCTCTGACTCCTCACAGACTCTTTTGCACAACCTGGAGAGCTTTTTTTCTCAACACTTATGAGCAGACAGTAACTATGAGAAGTAACAGAACGACCAGCTGCTACGAGCACCTTAAAATAGCATCTGATAGTGAAAGTTACTGAAAAAAAAACCCTACACCTGCCTCCAGCTTATAAAAGTATTGCTTTCGGTTTGTTTCTGTCTATTCTCAAACAGAAAAAATAAATGATGAGTATGTATGGGGGAAATGAAGGAGGAAGCGTTTGGGTGTATTTTTACAAAAACATTTCACAAGTTCCTTCCACTCTTTCAGCTGCCTTCAGAATATCGTAGCTTGTAGTTGTACCTGTGCAAGGCAGAAGGCCCCTTCAGCCTGTTCAACCTAACTCATGTACCCACGTGGTACAATCAAACCCAATTTTACAGTTCAATCACAGACCTCTCTGGGGCCACCTATGCATGAAGATCTGCTTCCTGCAGCCCTGCGCTGCAGGGGATGATGATGCACATGTCTAACCAGACTCTGAGAAAGACCCTGGAGTGACAGATCCTGCCCTTGGAAGGCACTGTACCATGTGCTGAGATCAAGCCTGCTAACAGGGTATTTCTTTACCATTGTCTATATCTGTTTTATAATTCACCTCACTGCACCCAGTCATATCAGGGGAAAGTGGTACCTGCAGCAGGGCATCTCCAGGAGCAAAGAAGAAGGAAAGCTGATGAGCAGCAAAGGGAAGGAGAGATGTACAAGCAGAGTAAGAGTGTGATATAGAGAGATCTTAACAAAAAATTGAAAACTGAGAGGTTTATCAGGGCTGATATGAGGAACAACACAAGACCAGAAGAAAAGCAGGGAGCCATATGTTGGAGACGATGGTGCCCACCTGAAGGAGGTCTGGTGGGAATCTATCCCTGCAGCGTTCTTCCTCCTCACTCTCTCCTTCAAGCCCTTGTTCACCTCTCATAACAAAGAGGATATTTTTATAACAAGTGGTGCACAGAAATAGATCATCCCTTTTCATAACTCTCAGGGCAAACAAACCTAGGAAGGAAATTGGAGACTCATTTCCACTGGAGGCCAAATCAGCCAGTGCCTTTTACTAGCACTTAAATCACATAATTAAATAAAAGAAATTTGTGCTTATATGCAAATTACTTGTGGATGTGCCAGCATTGCTCCCTACATAACTGCTACCGTCACACTGCTTACCAAAACTCAGTGACTATAGAGGAAAGAAATATTAAAACCTGTGCACGACTCTTTACTCAACACAATTTACTAAAGTGGCATAAACACAACCTTTGATCCATAGAAACAGCCTGCCACTAGAACAGGACAGCTTGCCCTCTTCCCTTCCTCAGTACAGCTCGTTCCTCTCCCCACCAGCAACGTGGCACATGCCAGGGCCAGACCTCACAGTGAAAGTTAGGTACACAGGAGACTTGGGTTTACTTTGAATTAGTATTGGCCTGTGTGATTAAATGGGGTTTTTGCACTTTTAACATCTCCATGTTTTGGGTGTATCTGTAGATGACGCACTGGAACAGGCTCCCCAAGGAAGCGGTCACAGCACCGAGCTTGACTAATGTCAAGAAGTGTCTGAATGATGCCCTTAGTTCCATGTTCTGACTTGGCTGGACCAGTATGGAACCAGGAGTTGGACTCCATGATACTTATAGGAATCTTAGGATTCTAGGGCTCAGTGTTTTTACAGTCTCTTAATTCAAAGAGAGGAGGATAAAGGCAAATGGCCCTGAAGAAAATTGAGGTTGCCACTGAGAAAGCTGAAAGGGAGACTAGGAAACCCACAGAAACAAACCATAGGAAGCTCTGGGTGAAGCCAAATATTGAAAAGTTTCAGTGCTGTCACACAGTCCTCAGTGCGGCTGAGGACCCACCTAGTTAGCACCATAGAGACTGACAATGGACAGAGACCACAACCACAATGGAACAAAGAGCCTGGGAGAGGCACAGGTGAGTTTAAATGAAGAATCAAACAAACAGAATTCAAAGCTGTCATCAGATCTCTGCCTCAGGAGGCATTTACTCATAGCCACAATGAATCTGTGTCTGACCTCCAGGTTATAATAGGCAAACAAGTGTTCAGTTGGGGGCAGATAAAACATCCTCCTCATCACTGGTACGTTTTTCTAGGGAAGTATTGCTGAACAATATGCAATATTTCTTAAATCTCCAAGAAGTCAACTACAAGTATGGAGCGTTACTGCACACATGCCCATGTTACATAGGTGGTAACTTAAGCACAAAGTTTCCCATTTGATTTTTCTCAAAAGTTGTTCTAATGGGCTTCACAGATCCTCAGCTACTCCAAAATCCAGTTACAAAGGATCCTGAGAGAATACACTCCAAGAAATACCGAAGCAGACACAGGTATTTACTCCTGAAAATAAACGTCCTGAAAAGCTGGTGGTGTGTTGGCTAAATGGCAATAAGGGTACAGGATAACTGCTACAGAAGGGGGAGAAAAGGCAATTTTAGGAGGAATTTTAACAATCAGCAATAAGCAATGATGACAGCGTAATAAGATAAGTAGAATAAACCATTAGTTATACAGTTAACTTCATGAAGCAGCAAAGCACCTAGTCTAGTAACAAGCAATGCTGAAAAAGAGATACATTAAAAATTATGATTGCCAAGAAAACTTCTCTTGGTTACACCAGCCTGATTTCTGTGTAAGACTAGCAATAGCATGATCCTGTTATACACAGAAAAGCAAATACATCAATATACCTTTCTCCCAGACCAGAGAAGCTTCATCCTCCTTAATAATACCCACAATGATTCCAGTGAATAAATTTCCTCCTGGACCATAACTTAGTCCTTTAAACATGAAGAAGCCAAGGCATGTAACTAAAACCAGTCACATTGCTCCCCTAAAGTCATGATGTTAATTACGCAAATGTCAGCATAAACTACAAACTCCTTTAAAACTTTCAGAGTCTAAACATATGCCTTCATGGGTGTCTAAATGCCAGTCACTTCTCACAGAAAATAATCAGCTTTAAGGTTTGTTGTTCCATACACCATTTGAGTTTTCAGCCTCCTGGCATGAGAAATACTCACTCTGTCTGGGATCTGTCACAGCATTGCTTTCCCATTGAGAAGATGAGATAAAAATGGTAAATTTAACTCATGTTCTTTAGCAATTACACTTTGGCATTTCCCAAGTCTTAACACTGGCATTTCGGTTTGTTAAAGCTGAAGCCCCTAAATGCTGAAATCATTCCCAAGAAAGCCACAAACTATGATTCCAGTAACTATTTTGAATTTGAATAAAAGGGTCAAAAATTTAATTAGAAGAATTTTCACCAATCCTATGCAAGGATGAATATTCAAGTGACCTATCCAGGAATTTACCTACAGAAGTTCACAGAACCTCAGTGCTATAGCAAAGTCTGGTTTTGTTAATTCTAATGTGTTCCCAAAGTGATCTAAATGGAAAAGCTCCCCAAAACAGAAATATTGCAGAGTTAGGAATTTTTCAAAATGTTCTGTCTGCTCTGGACCCCAGTAAGGGCTCCTTTGAAATTACACTGCTGGGATTGCATGTCCTTGCAACGACTGACAGAGATGAGGTCCTGCAGACAAGGACCATTCACCTCACCCAGTATGGCCAACATCACAGTTGTGCAGAAGTGTTGCTGGAGCTGTCTGTTACATCACACAGCAGCGCTCCCTCCTGACACCTGCATCACTTGAGCATCTGCAGTGTAACACATTACTCATTCACACCTCCCTTAAACGCATCTTGGGAGAGGAGGGAAGAAGGAAACACCCCACGCTTTGAGGAGCGCTGTTACGGACCTGTGATTCATGGCAGAATTAGCATGCATCTTTAAAAGCATTATTCATTCCTGCTCTACACCATCAAATGACAGGGTGATTGCCTTATCTGTTGGCATGAGACACCCAAAGCTCAACATGAAAAGTATTTTAAATAGAACTCAAGAGATGCTCCATTTAAAGCCAGAGTTTGCTGGATTTTATTCCATTTCAGTTGCATCAGACGGACAGACACAAATCCCAGGTCCATACAGATCGCTCCTGGCATGTGACACGCAAGCGGCAGGCCCACGAAGTCACTAACTTCTGTCCAAATGAAACCACTCTCCTGTGAAAAACTGCAGATATGTTACAGAGTCCTTAAAATTACTTCAGTCCTGATTCATCAGGAGTAAATTTGCCACAGGCAGGGTGGGGTAAAGTTGGCTAAACCTTCCCTTAAGCATATCCACAGCTCCTTTCTCATGCTGCCCAACCGCACTGGGTGCTCATCAGTACGCTGCAACTACAGTCGAGGTTATTTTTTGTTTATTTTCCCTTTCACACATTCATAGCTCCAGGCAGGATAGTTTTAGGACAGACCCAGCTGACCCCACATTTGTTATTACCCTGCCCCATTCATATATTCTCAACTGAGTTTTATGTGCATGAATTATTACCGCTTAGCACATCATTAACAAAGAAAAAGCAGAGCTTATTAATCATGGGTGTTTAGCCCTGGTGAACGCTAACTAAAAGGTATTTTAATTCAGCTATCGTAATTATTCAATCTCTTGTGTTTTCTTCATGGATTAAAACTACTTAGAGCTCAAAACCAAAACTTTGGCAAAGAGTGTCAATAAAAACCTTTCAAGATGCAGTAATATCTTTTTAATGGATTTAAGAGCTGCTGACATTCCAGTTACCTGCATCTAGCAGACACTGGCAAGAGTCTCTAATTTGGCAAGTGTCCTGAAACACAAACAGCTCAGAGCCAAGACACATGGATTAGAAGATTGTCTGCTTCAAACAACATTTGCACCCAAGTAGATGAATACTTGATCTTCTTCAGCTTTCATTTGTTTGGAATGAAAAGCTGGAGAGAATTTTTCCTAAATGTTTCTGAGAGACATCCAAGGTTAGTTGGTGGATGTTAGGAAACGGAAACCTTCCTGAACTGGAGGGAAACAGGCTGCATTTCCAAAGTCAAATGTCTTCCCTATGTTAGTAATGAGTTTTGTGTCCTAAATTATAGTTTAACAAAGCTAAGTGCAATTCAGCAACTTACTTTATTTAAAAATAAATAAATAAATAAAAAGTCACATCCTAACCACAAAGGTACAATCACAATAACCACTAACTGAATTTGGGAGGGTAGCAGATATCCTGAAATAACTATAGTCAATCCCAAATAGCAGGACTTCTACCAAATCCACTAGGACATATAACTGGAATTAGATGTTTGCATTCAAAAAGAAAAACAAGACAAAACAAAACTCTACAGTTAATTGTTTCCAAGTACAAGAAAATGGAAACAAAGCCTGCTATTGAATGGCATTAATGATTTGCCATTTCTTTCTGCAGATGTTTCCCATGAGGAAAGACAGCAAAAAACATTCCACTTGAAACCCGGGGAAGTAGTGACAAGGAGCTGAGTTACGTTATTCTCTTAGATATTTTTATTTGAAATGGCCAAAAAGCATTAGGTTCAGTAGAATTTTACTTCAAACAGACCTTGCATCCAAGAAAATTTCAAAGAACTGAGCTCCATAATCCTTTCTCACTTAAACCCAAATAAACCAGGCTTTTAAAAGAATTTTCACAGCCATAATAACATGAACTAAGAGAGCCTGCCCTGTCCTTGCTGACAGCTCCAGATCACCAAGACCTCCACATCAACAGTAACAAAGACAGATGACTGCTCCAATAAATTAGTATAGGCATCACAGTTCCATTCATCTCCATTTAGAGATTATTAAACAATATAGATTATATACATTATCCAGGCCAAAACTTACTTCTAGAGTAAGCCTTATATATTTAGGAGCAAAGAGGGACAAAAGCACATGCTCTTAAATCCTGAAAAGACAACAGAGCTGCTTCTGCGCTTTCATTTAGTGTTAGATGGAGCTGAGAAACTTTTATTTCCAAGTTAGGTCTTATCTCTGACATTAAAGCAGCAAAGCTATACAATTCCAAGAACTGCCACAACAATGAAGTCTGCTTAAACATAAAGTTTCCAGTAAAGCAAAATTTACTTCACAGGCCACAAATGTAGTTCTTGGGAGTGGGCAACAGGAAGAATTGTCAAGGGTACAAGTACTTTCCAGAAAGGAAGGATATGAATAAGATATCCCTTTTTTTCCCCATCCCAAAAGGCCAACAAAACAAAACAAAGATCTCAAAACCTATGTTACTATTTTGCTTGCATTTTAGCAAGTTGTTTTTGTGGGAAAGTGAAAACAAGCTAGCGAAGGAGCATCTGTGTAAATACATACGAAACAGGCACCCACCACGGCAGGCAGAAGAGTCACACTCCAGGTCATTTATCTCCAACTCTCACCATAAACTAACCAAGAAGCCACAAGCAAGCGATCAAGCTAACTAGTTTTAATTAGGACCACCAGGAAGTGTTATGGAGATGCTCTCCTGCAAGACTGAAAGTGGTCACACTGCACAAGAGGGTCCTCTCCGGTGGTAGGGGAAGCTGAACACCCCTGTGACCAAACTGGAAGTGTTCCAGCTGTAATTCCACAGCCGCCTTGAAGGCTTCCAGCTCAAAGGTCTGTTTTCCTTAGAGAAGCAGCAGCTGAAGTCAGTAGGAAAGCAGACACACACAAGTTGGTCACCATCAATCCTGATACAGGAAAAGCAAAGGTTAAAAAGATGCCTAAAGGTCAGCAAACTGCTTATGTGAAGATAAAACAGATAAGCCTCCTTAAAAAAACAAAAAGCAGTATACATTTAAGAAAGTAGAAATCAAATCCCAAATCATAACATCCTCCAGGTTTTCACACAATAATCCAGTTACTTCACGAGTGATAAAACAATGAAGCTTTGCAGCTGTAGTGGAGCCTTGTGAAATGTCAGATCAATCTGTGTTCCTAACAGATGGTTATGAATAGCCAGCTAATCAAAACTGAAGAAAGCAAGGATAGCACCAAGCACACTGCTTACTGCAGGTTTTTCCCCAGGTGTGAAAGTTACATGTAACATTCCTGCCTGGAACTGTTTTGGATAAACTAGTAGGGATCTAAGAAAAACCCCAACCAAATTTTCATTGCATAGAGCAAGTGAGTGGAGCACATCACTCCAAGCACCCATTTAGCCCAATAAACTGCCTCTAACTGACCAAAAACAGATGCTCGGGGAAAGTCTATAAGGTCAGAAAATTATATAGTGATTCTGCCTGCAAAATAACCTCCTGGTTTCCAGGAAATCTGTGATTAGGGGCTGCTAGAAAATTGTATCTGCAAAATTTTCAGCTAGAAATGGAATCTGCATCTTTCTGGTTAACAGTCACACTTTTACTCTATTAATTTTCTTAACAACTTTTAAAATTCATTTATACCTTAAGCAACAAGAAGATACTGCAGTAATGAGTTCTACAGATAAATTATGCTTGTATGTAGATAAAACAATATCTCCTTTTATATTTTTAAAGGCACTTGTTAGTAATTTAATTTTGCTCCTTTATTCTCACCTCTTTAAAATCCTGATTTATATGAAAGTATGGTAATTGTTCTCTGCTTATTCCATATTACTCAAATTTTGCCCACATCTGTTATATTCTCCTAAATTACTCTCTCCTAATTGAAAAGTAAAAATCATCAACAAGCCTGATTAACATTATACCACCCAAACATCTTAACTGTCACACACAAGAGATATATCCAATATTTTACCTTTTTTTATTTAATAGATTTGTCTGAATTTGCAATACAGTGTGAAACAACCAAAGTCCCAAACCATGCTAGGAATGTTTCAAGAAAAATTATTTAACATCTTATTTGCCACAATCTTATCATCAGGTGTAACTGAACAAGTATTTTTAAGTTGCAAGAGTGTGTTAAAGGGTTTTAAATTTGCCTATGATTGGCTGTGCAGCTTTTTCCAAAGGACTGCTTTTTTTTTTTTTTTCTAAATGAGAGAACTAATAATTCCTAAATACTTTTAACAAATTATAGCAAGAGGCTCCTTTCTATCAATGTAGAGCAGCCACATGATGAGTTGGTGCAAAGCCAGGTATGTGCATGCCAGGATCTACCCCAACATTGCAGGTGCTGAAAGCAGAGTTTGCATCCTCAGGGCAGGACAGACAGACTCCACATCTGTACTGACTTATACTCACACAGTGCCCAAAACCCAGGGAACACAGAACACATCTAAGAGAAGCCTCCATTAGCAAGGCTTATTACTGATCCCTAAATGGACCAAAACCATCTGCCCACACAGCAGCCACCCCACTCCGTGGCAATGCTGGTAGACCTGTAGTTACACCCAAACTAATTTCTTCAAGTGAGAAGTTGCTAAGCATATAATAAGATGATCAATCATTTGATCAAAACACAGGGGACTTGGCCCAGTTTCTCTTATCATTATAGGCTTCATCAGTGCCCTCACACAGAGGCAATGAGAAGTTACTCCTTTGGTGGGCTACAGACAAAGTCTAGCTGTTCAGGGACAAAAATCCCCTAAATTCGAATGTCGCCTCTGCTTCTGCAAGTTGATTTTATAGCATCAATGGCTTTGAAGACAGAGGTGCACTCAGGTACAGCTGTTAGGCTGTATTACTCTATTTTACTCAATACTTGAATTACTCAATTTGAAATCACAGTTTGAGGTGCTTGTGCTTTGACAGCCTCACAATCCTGCAAAAGACCAATTCAGTCTTGAGAAACAGCCAACCCCCTCCCCAGCACCCAGGGAACATTTAACTGCTTAACTCTGTTAGGAACAGATCGGGAAAAACATTCCTTCTGCTTATAAACAAGCTTCTATGCAAGTGTGTTATCTAATAAATACAACCATAACTAAAATGAGAATGTGGGAAGGGTGCCAACATAAATCCTCCAAATCTGAGGAAATTGGGAGCAATTTTCCACTCAAGGATGGAAAAAGGACAGAGGAAATGCAGAGCATATTTAGCATGCTTTGCTATCCTCTGCTAAGGTAAAGACTCCTCTCTCCTATGCCAGCAGGGCACTGCCCAGGCAGGGGGACCCTGACCAGCATGGGGATGATGAGGATCCCCCACACACCCTGTGTCTCTGTACCTTGAAAGATTGAAACTCAAAGCACCATCTTAAAGGTAGTCATGGTGACTATAATGTAAACAAAAAAATTAGATTCTCATAGCAAACTGACAACTGATACATGTGTCCTGCATGAATTTGGTGGAGGCCTCACCACAACCTTTGGCTATCAAGAAGAAATTAGTTGTAGAGATGACAAGCACAAATCAGCACGACAGACTAAACAGCAGAAGCAGAAACACAAGATTGTCTGGAAATCTCAGTGCGGGGAACCGAGATGCTTCTGGGGCAATGTCTGTCCCTTGTCCTGAGCCCACCCCAGCCACACACACAGCCCAAGCCCAGCTTCATCATGGGCACCCCCAAATCCCTGTGAACTTCAACATTCAAAGCACAACCACTTTTCTCCTCAGAAGCATTTCTTGCCTGAGCAGGTACATTTTTGAATAATTATCTATTCTGAAGACGAATTTCATCAGTGCAGTTAGTTGGAAACCAGCTATTACTAAATATATTGCTAAATGCAAAAGCCACCGGGGAAAAAAATAAATTGTGGTGAAGTTGAGCCAGTTATGGTAGTAATTACCTCAAATTATATGATAATCAACACTTCTAGCCCTCTGTTACTGTCTTATGCAGTAGCCAAGAGGGAGGTGATTACAGGCATCCACATGCTGTTCAGATACCCACCTCTCACCAACTGCCAGCCACAACAGTGGCTCTCCTCAGGTCTTTATTTCTTAATCAACACCCTAAATTCACACTTCTACAAACTATTCTATACCTTCTTTAGTATAATCAAAGCTAAACATTTCTTAATATCACAAAACTTACCATCCCTATGAAAAAAAGGAAAGTCCTTTTTTTTAAGAAATAAAACGAGAATTTCATTTTCTTTACATTGCTCTTGTCACAGCTAGTGCAAAGTGAAACTACGTGTACTGAATCCATCTTCACACTACATCACACAAAAGTCAATTTGCTTTAAAATAAGCTACTTTATAATGGCATTGAACAGCAGCAAGAAATCAAACAAATAAGATGATTGCTCAAATAGACTCATTCATCCTGACAGATAAGTCTACCCACTCAGGAGTATCATTTTCAGAGAATGAAACAAAATCACTGCAAAATACATGATAAATTCTACAGCTTAATCACAGAAATAATACAAAAATATCCAGGTGAGCACTTCTATTTTCTTAATTCCACGTAATAGTAATTCAGCTTCCAGTGTGCTTTGAGCAGCTGACTGTCTAAGAGCACCAACTGGTTTCTTGCCAGTTGCCATAGTTCTGTTATGCTAACAGCACTGAAAAAAACCCACACTAATTCTCATTAAAAAGATCTGTTCATGTCAAAGAGAACTTCCTAACCTTATTTCTTCAATTTCCTTTAAAAACAAGTGTTCTACATTGACGTCCTCCGTTGAGTTATTTATTTTACTGCTTGTTTGGGGTTTGTTTTGTTTGTTTTTATTCTAGGGGCTATTTTATAATTATTAAGCAGATTAATAGAAGAAATTTTAACCTAAGCAGATGACCAACAAAGTAAGCAAGTACAGGTAGGGATGAACCAGTTCAGTGAAAGTTGGCTGGGAAAGATTTCTCCAGCACAGTTTAACAGGACGGACTTTCAAAAACCTCCACGCGTGTCACGCAGCATCACTGAAGCAATACACGGCACGGCGCAGTGACCCTGAGCCTCCCACTACAAAGTTACTCTCGGATACCTGGGAAAGCCAAGAATCTAGGGGGGGAAAACCCCCAAAACCAAACCAAACCCATACACCACCACCCCTTCCCCACCCCCCACCCCACCAGCTGAGATTCTGCTTTTCAAGCTAATTCAGCCGGTATCGGAACGGGCCGGGGAGGATGCGCCGAGCCCCGGCGCTGATGGCATCGGGAAGCAGCGGGCGCAGCTCCCCGGGAGCGAGAGGCGATCGCCGCCCGGGGCAGCGACACCCGGGGCGCGGCGGGGTTACCTGTCCGCCTCCCGCGGAGCTCCCGCGGCCGCGCATCTCCGCCGGGCACGCCGCGCCGCTGACACCCTCGCTCAGCAAGCGCGGTGCCGGGGCGGACACGTGTGGTTGCTACCGCCCCCCCCTCCTCNGCCGTTTTACCTAGAGCATCCCCCTCCTCCGCGGACCCCTTCGCTGTATTCCCACCCCCCAGAAGCATCCCTCCTCCAACCCAGACCTTTACACCCTTTCCCTGCCCCACACTTTCTCCCAAATCGTCCCCCTCCCAAATCCAACCTCCCGAGAGTTTTGGCCCAGGGGCTGAGGGGGAAGTGGTGGCTGATGGCCGGGGGGGGCGGNNGGGGGGGTTGGGGGGGGGTTGGCATCGCTCCACTGGCCAGCCCTGGGCGAGGGTGGAGTTGGAAAGGAAACTCCGTGAGGGACTACAGGCAAAGGGAAATAAAATCAACACCAGCGCTGCCACGTAACGATTTCTTGGCCTCATCCCCTGACACTTTGTCTTGGCTGCGTGCCCCGGTGCCTAACGAGGCAGCCAAGCTGGGCGTTCCAGGCAAGGAAACTGAGGCAGGTTTGCTTTGCGTAAGATGCTTTGCTTACCTGGCATGGCTGCAGCTGAAACAAAGGTCCCACACATGGTTCTCCACGAGTTTGCCACAGCATGGAAAGGTAAATGCCTCCCAGCAGCCTCTCCAACACCAGCTTGTTTCTGTGTCTCACATGTCACCATACACCTTCACGGAGATGTCATGAATGTCCTATGTCACTGCTCCCACCTGGATTGAGCATGGTGTTGCTACATGAGGAGCAGCATTGATTGACAAGGGGAAATCAAAAGCGTGGTGCCATAATTTATTTACATTCCAAGCCTATCACTCTAATGATAGAGACATTGCATGTTATCTAAGAGCATAGCTGACGTAGTAATGCTCACCTCATGTCATCTACTGAAACTTGGTGACACAATCATGTTTCTCCATTGCAAAATAGAAGTCATCATGTGGTAAGGGTTTGTCACAGCACAAGGAATCATTCCACTAACCATCAAATAATAACACAGGGAAAAATATCATAAATTCTATTACTTCAATTCTTTTAACGGAATCTGGAAAGAAGAAATTAACATGTATGCACAGTCACAATTAGATCCACAAGGTCAGGAGCAAGGAGCTACACATCAGTAGGTATTGCTTGGACATGGGAACAATTTCACAGGATCAGGGAAAATAAAACTGGCAAAGCTTTATTTTGCCTCCTGACTTAAATGTCATGTTTGATTGACTAAACCTTAATGTTCCAGCACAGCCCCAACAACAGCATCAGTTACTGTGGTCGGTGTTATATCAAGAAGTACACAGCTACTCTTTGAGTGCACATAACTAAAGTTTTGCTAAATGCTGAGCAGGCCAGTTTTATTCAGCTCATGCAACCAAAAATTTAAGGGGAAGTTGGCTGAGAACAGAAAACTAATGAACCGCCTAAACTGAAAACAAGAGGGAAAAAAAAAACCCCAAACTTGTGCCACTAATATTTCTGGCATCCTTTCATCTAAACCAGGAAAGGTATCACATTCAGATAATTAAGGGAGTTTGTAACAAGAACAGGATAGTCTTTAAAAACACTTTTCTCTTAGTTCTATGCATGTTTGATCAAAAATTACAGCCAAAAGAGGAAAAAAAAACCAAAAAAACCCTGTAAACACACCCAAGGGCAATCAGAACAAGTTGCTGATTTTTGGAGAAGCAAAACAAAAAAATAGCTTGTGTGTCTCTGCCAAAATAAAATGTAATAGTGTTGCTTTGATGCAACAGGAGGAAGAGATATAAAAAATTAAATAGAATCATAGAATGATTAGGGTTAGAAGCGAATCCCAGAGGTCATCCAGTCCAACTTAGTACATACTTGTACTCAGTATCCACCAACATTGCCATGAGTTAGTGACAATAAAAAGATAAGACAATTTAATCATACAAGGCTACCCAAACATGGACTCTTAAAAGATTAGCTTGAGAAATTTTCTTCTCTGGACACCAGGTAACTGTATCAAAGTTCTGAGTAAATATTAAGGTGTCTTTGGCCATAGTTTCTGCAGCTGCCTTGGAACATGTCAGTTTTATCTGGCATCTTGGAACATGTACTTTACCCTAATGTGACCACATCACTATCTGTCCTTCAGCAACATACATGCAACAGTGCAACAGGTAGGAAAACAGTGTGTGCTCACTGTGTGCCATATTGGAAAAATAGTGTAACAGGCCTAGAGTAAAAAGATTATTAAGCAGACACTGACAGAGCAGAAAATCCTTGCCCTATAAGAGTATTGCTCTTGCTTGTTCACTGCAGACACGCCACTGCAAAGAGGTAGTCTAAGTGGGAAGTCGCACCTAGTTTCTAGTTCCTGTGAAGGCCGGTGGATGTGGTGACTCATGACTGCTCTTCAGCCTCTGAGATGCTTTCCTTGTTTGATCTGTTCATGGTCCTCTTTCCTCTGTCTAACATATTAATAGTAATCTAAACGTGGTTGGCTGTTTTTTGGGTTGGTTTTTTTTCTAGAACACACAATTAATAGTATCAGAGCAAACAGGCAAGAAATCAAAACTTTTGAGAACTTCTACCGTTATCTTATACTTGAAACAATCCCTCAATCTCCTCTTCTGTTTTCATCAAATCTTAGTGCTTATTTTATTCAAAAGAAATAGCCTTTAACAATTCCTGCAGATAGTTTATTACGCTGTATGGGTATAGTATATCTGAAAAAAAGCCCTATAAAAGGAAGAAATATTATGTTCTATGCCAGACCTCTTTGATTTTGATTTAATGGGTTACTGAAGATATTTCTCACATAACCAAACTTGCCCTGCTGTGTGCTGACTTATTTCAGACATGAGAGCTTGCCTCACGCTTTCTAGAGCTGTGTTGCAAAGAAAACCGTCACTGCATGAATGAAAGGGAAGTGATAGGAGAAATCAGTCCAAATTTGGTAAAAGAACCATAGTGCAAGGACTGTGGTGATGCTGTCTCAGACCACAGCATGTTGAACGTCAAGGCTTTTCATGGCTATGCTAGAAACGTCAAGGCTCTTTGCTACTTCACTGCTGACCAAGAAAGAAAAAGGAGGATAATACAGGGAGATCCTGTGGGGAATAAGTTTATGTCACTGGAAATCTGGAGGGAGGAGAGATGGGGACATGACACTTTGGAAATACCACCTCAACCCTAGTGAAACCAGCAAAATATCAGTGTAAATCATGAGGGCAGCCAAGGTGAGGATCTCTTATGAAAGCAGCCACTGTACTCTGAAGCTATCAAGAGCCAAGTTATTAATTATTATAACATTAACTCATTAAGACTTAGAGATAAGCATTAATAAAATCTTACCCTAAAATGCACCATCTAAAACCAGTTGCACAGTTAAAAATACAGGAAGAACATTTCAACAGGAAAAATTTAAGTATGTATATCTAAACAAGACAACTCATTACCTTTTTTTCCAGGAATACTCACAAGGAGCCACTGTACACCTTCCTTTCCTGCATGCCAAGTTTTCTCTTCTATATTTTATTAAGGATGACATTATCAATTCCTTTTGGGGACAAAAAGATAAAAATATATAATTGAAGACCACAGCTGGCATTATCAAATCCCACTCATCTTTCTCATAAGGAAAGAAAGCTTCTTTTCTCAGCAAATAAAACCCCATGTCTTTTCTCCTTTGTCCTGATTTCCCTCCCCTCCCACCCTCATAGTCCAACTGCTGGAAGAAAAAATTGACCTATTCAGCCTTTATCAAAACTTGGCCATTGTGGATCAACATGAGGCTGTTTAAGATGTCCATTTAGCTGCAGGCCTAACCACAAGTTCTGCCAGAACCCTCTTCAGAGGCACAACTAGCCAAGCAATAGCATCCACCCTGCCCTCTGCACAGCCTGTTTCCAGCAGCACATCTGCAGGGTTGTGAGGAAGAGACCTGGGGGTACAGGGACACACGGAAAACAAATCACAAAAAAAAAAAAAAAAAAAAACACCCAAATTGGGCCTTCTATAGACCTTTTCTCCTGACCTCAAAGCCAGTGTATCTAGTAACACAAGTCTTTGAAGCTCAATGAAAAAGCATTTGAGTGATTCCTCCTTATGTCTCCTGTCTCACCTACAAGTAGGTGTTTCACAATCAGAAACTTTACAGATCCCCTTATAATTCCGTGCAATGCTGTTTGCACACACACACACACCATTCAACACCAACTTTACCCACTTGCCTACACAAGTTTGCTTAGTAGATTACTTTCAACATTTGTTATCCCAAGGCAGAAATCCTCAGGTGTGAAACGGATCAAGGGTGAAACCACATGTAAGAGTTAAACATTGTGGTTTCTCTATTTTATTCCAAAGTTGAGCAGTTGAGTCCCAGGAGTCCTGATGATCCCAACACACTCAAGTGCAGGTCTCCAGGATGCAGCTGATTTTCCTTGCAGCTGAGCACCTGGTTTACAAGCAAAATTTGGAAGAGGCCCAAGGGTATGTGTGTGATCCCCAGGTCTGTGAACATTAAGCCATTCCCAGAACACAAACTGAGCTAGCTGCAAGGTTTAAGTCATTCTGTGCAAGGAGAAAAATAAATGTATTGAAGACCTTAGAAGACTCAGCATGTCTGTAGTCCGGGATTAAGACATTAATTATGATAATTAGTTATGGTTTGACTGTTCCCTCTCAACTCCAGCAGATTACCATGAAAAAACCACATGTATTTCTATGCCATGATGTCATCATGATTCACCTTATAGGCTAAAGGTGTTATGGTGGTATATATATGTTATATATTAAGAGCTGGGGTATCTGCTCTGAAATGTTACTGACCTTTTTTTTTTTGTGCAAACAGTGGAAATGCCACATGGTTAAACCTGATCTTAAACTTCAAAGAAATGAAACCATCACAACCACAAGTTTCCTCTTCTTTCTTTTTCAATCACATGCCCGCGTTTGTGTGCAGCAAAACCATTTCAAACCATTCTATGCTGATGACATTTTGGTCAGCTGTACCTGGTGAGAAAGGATGAAGATGTGAGACAACTGTTTCAGCCACTCAGAATTTTTCAACCAGTTTTTAAAAACTATTTCAGCAACTTGCATTTTGTGGCAGATCTTATATTTTAGTATCTATATAGTAAATTTCCTGATACCATTAATTGAGCAGCAATGCAGAGGACTTTCTTGTGCAAACAATACTCTTCAAGAATATTTGAAAAAATTAGCTTGCTTCTGATTCATCCCAGAAGTAGCTCAGTGTTTTGCAGTAGATGTACGTGTTCCTGAGAGCAGCTGACAACTTTTGGAACAAATACATATTCAGGGAGTTAAATAAGGAATTGCATCCAAGAATCTCCAAGTTTTTTACTTGAATTGATCAATTAATCCTCACACATCTCAGATGTATTGTCAATAAAATTACTAATACAAGCTACGGGTTTTGTTTTATGGTTGGCTCAAGGTTAAATAGGAAACTAGTAACAGCCAGGAATAGATTATGAAATTTTAATCCTTTCAGTATCACCAAAGTATTTGGTAGGGAAGGAGAAGATGAGTGATTTATCTTGGTTTCAGTTTTCTGCTTGTACTCTTGAACATGGAAAATGGGTGCCCTGGAGCTCTCTCTTCTAACCCTGTGCTCTTACCAGAGCTGCAGTGTGGCAATTGGCCCTTACAATAGCTGAGGCTAGCACCCTCGCTGCTCCCCTGCCCCTTTTTGCTGGTCAGTATGTTCTTCAGGCAGTCATGAGATGTTGCCATGAGAAAGGGAAGAAGATCCCAGCTCCTGCTGAGGTCCAAACACGGGAGGAGCCCAGAGGCAGAAATTTGTGCTTCCCATATTCAATCCACTTTTGCTTCAACCCCAGTTAAACTGTTTTGCACATACTGCTTGTTCTTCTGTCATCTCTAAGTATTTGGCCAAAAGGTAACTACAGCTTAAAATGCAGTGATAGACAGGGCATGCCAAGGGCTCTAGCCAGTGACTTGTTCAGATTGGGTTTTTTACCCCACAGCAATCTCTTGCCTGGCTAACTTCTGTCTAGATCTTCAGATTGATTTCTCTTGTGACCTGTGGCATCGAGAAACATCACCAGCATATTGATGTGAACACATCTATGAAGTCATAAGATCTTTGCTTTTTGAGGCCATGGTCTTCCTCATATTTTTCCATTTCTATTTCTAAAGTGTTGATGATGAACTCAAACAACAGAAAACACTATCTATAGTTAGAAGAAATACAGAGTTGCAAAAATGACTAAGAAAAATCTTTCAACATTTTTTTTTAATTTCTCCAAGATATCCTCTCCCCATTCCTTTATTTGTGGATTATTGGTGTACATTATCCCTGCTTTCTCAAAGTGATCCTCAAAGGAAGAACATGCAAACACAAACTATGGTGCGCCCAAGGCAAGTCCTGGATCTAAGGAACGGGGACATGAGTGTAATTGCTGTACTCTCTTCCAGACTCTACCAAGGAAGGTGTTTTTCCTTGATGGCTATTTTCAGAAAGGTGCACCTTCAGGAGAGTACTCTCCTACCTTGCACTGCCTCTTCAGGAACTGGCATGTGCTCAAAAATTGTGATCTGAGATAGCTAGAGACAGGAAGAGTTACACGTGAAAAGCTTAACCAAGAATCTTCAACTGTGTTTATTATTGATAGCTAAGCAGCAAGCTTTACATTCCTCAAAACTGACTCCAACAAGCAGAATTAGTTACCTGCTTTCATTTCTGCTACTGTTAATGTTCTTCTATTACAGCACTTATCACTTCTTATAGTACAAAATCTCATTAAGCCTAAATCCAGGCGCTAAAACTAGGAGCATGGTAGACTCCATCCATGTTTTAATAATACATATTTCCAGTAAATTGTTTAATCAGACTCACTAGAATTAACTCTGGAAGATATTCAGTTTTACATATACTTCTCGCTGTTGAATAAACTATGCATTATTAAGGGTCCCGAACTAGAACAAGTGTTTACATGTAAATATGATCACAAGTCTTCTTAAAGTCTTGCTTAGTGATCCTCTCCAAGTGTTATCCTGTAAGCAAAAAGAAGGACTTAGTTCTAAAAACCACTGACCTATATCTTTACTGTTGTAAACTTAATTACTGCTTGGATTTAAGAGCCAGAAATGACCAAAGGTGAGCTGAGAACTTCCGCAATTGAGTGTAACAAGGTTTGATGATGACAACTAAAGGTGATCAGTCTGCAAAAATCAGGTCAATATGCCCTTAGTACAAAGATTACTAAAGGTCTTGATGGAAGCACTAAAGGCTATCAAGCTGTCTGTGCCAAGGACAGCTGTACTTGCCAAAGGGGTTACCAACTCCATCTGCTCGCTACCACCCCATGCCAGACATTATCACACATTGATCTGTCAGAAGGGCTGCAGCTGTGAGGTCTCATTAATCCTCTTCTGTCAAAATAAACTGCACTACCAGAACCCTATTAATTAAACTATTTCACCTTCCTCTCTTGCCTGCCACAGTCATGTCCTAACTAGCTCATACAGGAACATCTCTCTGGTCCCCATGTCCCTCTCCTGTTCCGAGCTGCCCCAAGAAGGCTGAAGAACACCGTATCTGTAGGCAGTATAATAAAACTCATGAAGCAAAGCACAGTTCCTATGCTTTAGTGTGATACAATCAGAAATGTTTAAAAACAAGCGATGCCCACAGCAGGCACTTTGTTGGATACATGCCAAGTGTGATCAAAGGCTGTTAACATCACACAGCTTCTCACCCAGCTCCCAACCATTGTTCTTCAAGGCAGCTATTTCCAACTGGAGAGCTACGCTTGGCAGAGAGGGTCCACAGCCTTCAAAGAGGGTCTGTCATCCAGGAGATCTTCAGAACAGCCTAGTGAGAGGGCAGGAAATTGTGTCAGCACAAGGAAATGATAAGAATAACTGCCTATTTTTGTAACTATGGATTTGTTGGTACTGGATCATTCCACTGATCCATCAATTTCCCTGCCCTGCCTCTGGCAGGGTCCCATATTTGTCAGAGCTGAGGAAAGTGGAAGCCCCAGAAAAGGCATATGGTCAATTGCACAATGCTGGAAGTTCAGGGAAATTGTCCTCAGCAGCTTCAGGAATGGTTGTTCGTGTCTGAAAGCAGGATACCCAGGAGCAATTTTTCTAGCTGTGTTTTTCCTACTTCGTCAGTCGATGAGCTTCAGAATATAAACAGCAACGCTGAATTACTGTAACTGGTGAATGTCTATTTCCTGGCAAAGCTGGTGGGCTCCCTTTCTCATTCTCTCTGCTTGTTGTGAAGCAGACAGGACTATTTCCCAGCCTAGGTGAAAATGGTGATGCAAAGCAAGGTGTTTTCTCAGTGGAAAGGTAAAGATCTGAGCTTATTGTAGAGCATGTTGGTGGAAGAGGCACAGGGTGGAGCATGAAGTGCTGGGGTAAGGCCTCAGCTGCTATGATTTAAAACAGCCCCTGAGGCTCCTCTAATTTACTTTGGAGCCTTTCCTAGAACAAGGTTGAACATTTTGCAGACAGGACGTGAAACACAAAAGCCTTTTGCACAGGCAAAAGTAAATGAAACAATCCCTGAACAGGAGATGCTAATCCCTCCTCTTTAAAAGCCCAGGTGTTTTGACTGAGAACTTAAACCCTTTCTTAAATGAGGCCTGGTGAATTCTCCACCTCTGTGTATGTTCCCTTTCCTCTGTGTTTGACAGAATCCAGCTTTGGTGTAGATAACTAAGAGGGGAAAAAGAAGGCACTGAGCAGCCTCTCGTATAAAAAAAATGGGTGAATTTGAGGTGTAGAAGCAAGAGGTAGCACTTAACTGTGAGACCACTCATTAAAATTCATCTTCTACATGTCCAAGTTGTTTATGGAGGATCACCACAGCCACTCAACCTCTATAAACTACAAGTGCCAGCTTAGAGATTTATGGTACTGCCACCTTCGAAAAAAAATACCTAATCCCTGTCTCAGCAGTTTGAGCATGATATAAAATATATATATGCAAAAGTATTTCAAACTTGCTTTTTCCCACCCCCTTCCCTGCTAAACTCAACAGGTTACTGTTAAGGTTTTTTATATAAATTATTTACCTAAGGGCTAGGTGGGTAAAAGGGGAGAAAGAGCACTAAAAGTTGAAAGTGATGTTTCTAGGTAACAGCTGGAGATGGCAGCCAGGTGTTCTATACATCTGGCTTCAGCACTGCTGATAAGACACATGCAAGCATCAATAAGTGGGGAATGAAAGCATGTTCTGCTTTGCATGGGGATAGGAATAAAAGGTTATAGTACAGAATTACTCAAGCAGATTCTTATGTCTCTGCATCCACAGTCCTTGATATCTAGGGCTCAGATACAGCAAAAAGAAAACAGGAAGAGAAAAACAACCTTTTGGTTGTGGGTGTTTTAAAGGGCTTTCTAATGCTTAGCATAATGCATGCACTTTTATGGCATTTCTATAAATCCAAGATGTTCCAACATTGTGTATCATTTGAGCATCTTGTTGTTCCTTTTCATTATGAATCTCAAATTGATGCAAATAACTTTGTATCTGAGAAAGATTAGACAGCCAAATTAGAAGAGATTTAATTCTTTAAAAAAAAAGGGACTTTTAATACTGTAGAAAAAATACTTGATCCTTAACTCCTCTGAACACTTGTAGGTACCTAAACTTCTTCCACATGTGGTAAGAGAAATTTGCCAGTGATCCTTTCAGAAAAGCAGTGCTGCTGCTTAGGCAAGTACAAATTCTCCACTCTGTGACCTTTTAGAGGACAAACTACAAAATTTTCAGCACTGTAGTACAATTACTGTTGGCTTTACAAAGCATATGAGCTCCCTGCAATGCAGACTATCGCAGTGCAACCTTAGCACCAAAGTGTCTTAATTCTACTAAAACCTGGAGACAAAGGAAGGTGTTCATTTTGTGAAGGCCCAGTTCAGTAGATACCAGAGCCCCAAATCTCCCATGGTTCTGGGGAAAAATACCCCCCAACATCAGCTTTTAAAACATTCAGTACAGCCAGCGTTTCCATGTTGCAAGCATGATCTAGAAGCTTCTGGAGGAAGTTGTGACATGACATCTCTTACACCAGGAGGACAAGACAGAAGTGTTCTTACTTCCCTTTTAACCCTGACTTCTAAAGCCACTCTCTGGAGGATGGGAGTGGAGGAGGATAAAAGGGATAAGCAGAAAGATGAGCTGGTCCCATCAGTACACAAGAGGTTAAAAGCTGACAGCAGGCAAGCAAATCACACCACATCTCCTCTTTGCTGGAATCACACTGCAATCAAGGCATTCCTGGCAGCCAGCTGCTGCTACAGATTGTCTCCACCTATGTTTTATGAGAAAAGAACTAAAGAAAGCAATTCTGTGGGATCAAGAACCAACTGAGACCATTTGCTGGCAAGAGGAGAATAAATCAGGCATCTAGAGGGAAGAAGGAAAGTCCACGGGAGCTTAAGCATCTTTTCCACATGGCAAGACAGAAGCTACACTACCTCATATATATCTGAATATAGCACTAGAAAGGGTCAAATGGTGCCAAACAGCCACATAAATGCCAATCAAGCAAATATTATTCTCAATATCCTTGAACTTCAAACAGTATAATTCACCAGGCACCAGCTGGTAAGTGCTTTTGTTTGTTTTCCTATGCATATTCCTTTCCAAGAGATGAGACACTCAATTCTGCTGAAGGCCAAGCGTGAAATTATAATTACAATGGTGTCTAAGTGGAGCAAACTGGGAATCCTTCCAGATTCTGACCTTGAAAACACGCAACTAACCTGGAAAGTTAGATAGGAGACTGTGGAGAAAGAGGATGTGTACTGGGTAAAAGAAACAAGTATTTGTTTTCTGCAAAAATACAAGTTGTTCTCCTCAACACCAGTAAACACGATAACATTTAGTTTAGAAGAAGGTAGGTCATCATGACCCAGCTTGGCAGTCACAAGCAACCCTGCTACAGCTGATGTATCCAGAGGGATGTCCATAACATTTACTTGCCATTCCAGATGCTGCAAAACAAACTCATGGCACCTTAGGACCAATCTAAATGTATTTCAGAGGTCATCATAAGCTAGAAGAAAATAGTGTTCCTCAGAAAATATCAGACAGTAACATCAAGAATATTTTCTCTGCTTTTATATTCCTTCAACAGGAAGATAGAAGCTTTGTAACAATAGCAGATGGTGCCAGAAAACAGACCCTCATGCCACGTTAGGATAAAGAAAAGATTCTAGACATCAATCCCAATATTGGTACTAAATGGAGCAAACCCACAAAGCAAGTACTTCCCAGGGAGTACCTGAACTGTTTTCCATGTCCAGCCTGGCTCAATTTGCACGTTTCTCTCCTTCTGGCCAATACTTCAGGATGATCCAAAGCTAAATAAGTAAAAAAAAATAATCAAAGACTGATATAATCTTGATGGAAAAAGCAAAGATATTCTAAACAGCAGAACTGAACCAAGCAGGGGATTCAGCATCCCAACACTTACCTGCTCCACCTGGAAGAGTGGAGAGGATACAGCTCCTGCCATCTGATGCCTGGTCTTGGGCATGGGTCCACACAGGAGCAGACAGCTCTGCCACTTACAGGTCTGGGACAACACGAGGTGAGTTACTGCAATACATCTCAGTTCCTTTTCATACTGATGCAGCTCCACTTAATTAAAAAGTGCCTTCAGATTACCCTCTAACCCTGTACTCAAGCACCCAACAAGTAACTGCCTCTCTAAATCCCCACATTTAACAGTAATTTTGCTAAATAATTACATTCAGGGAGAAAAACCACAACTATTCTAGAGCTTTTTCTTCTCCAAATGTTCATACAAAACAGCTGCCCTGTCCCTTGAGATCAGATCTTTATGCATCTCTGGAGAACCTGTCAGTGAGACTGTCCCACTTTGCCTAGTTTTGCATCACTTGGAAAAACCTGAACTGGTCGCATACATTTGAGTAGCTGTTTTGGCTGATGCAAGGTGAGAATCAGGTTTGACTGAGCCCATCTCCCCTGTAGCTGTTAAAGAAAAGCTGAGGTTCAACAGCCTTTTCAACACTGGTGTCAGCAGAAGGGGACTCTGCCTCCTCCTCGGCCCCCTTCAGGTGCTCCCAAACCTGCTGCTCACCCAGCTCAGTCCACCTGGGGAGCAGATCACTCTGCCAGAGCCTCCAAGGAGGCAACTGCTTCCAAAAGTGAGATGTGACATGGATAACTCAGGGAGCGGTAATAGTTTCCAGCAGCTTAGTATGCAGAGGACTCCACTTGTCACACCTCAAAGTCTCATATGCTTCTCTATTATGGTTTCTCCAGATCACCCTTTCTCAGCACAGTTCTTGCTTTTATTCTGGCCCACAAAAACAGAACAGATCCACTAGGTCAGATGTGGTCAGAACAGCACATTGAATTGAGTTTCATTCTGAAGATTATGTATTAATACTTGGATTGAATTTGCCTGTTAAAAAAAAAAGTTTATAAAGTGGGTATTTTGTTTTTTTGTTAATAGTACGTGGGAAACAAAAACACCCAAGTGTGGACTACTGCTTCATTTGCCTGTATGAATATTTCACACAGCTGTATCTTACATTGCTTGAAGTCTTGTTGTGGAGGAGTGGGAACGCTGAGAAAATCAGATACAGCATAAACAGTCTCAGTGTTTGTAAGCTGACTCTAATTTACAGCCTGTTCAAAGAGCAACTGTTTTGACACCATCTTTTGGACTCTTAGATGTGAAGATCTGCATGGATAGCAAACTGAGTACTACAATTTTTGCTAGGAAATTAAGTTTAGTGATAGATAAATAAATAAGAGGATCAAAATGTCACATTTCCAGAAGGGAATAACCTTCCTGTAAAAGTCTGGAACATCAGCAATCAGAAAAAACCATGACACAAGGGAATGAAGTGTAACAAATCAGACCACACTGATTTTCACAAATACAACACCAAATGTGATTGGAAATGCCACTTTACTAGTCTATCACTTGTAACAGCTGAGATAGAAGTGATGTACAGTGAGAATCCTGTTTATAACACAGGTAGCTAAATAGACAGCATCCTTAGGAATTTGGCAAATTTCATTACACATTATCTTTGAGGGCTGAATTTAATTGGAACTGGGAAAGTTATTTTTATACCACTAGAAGCATTACGAACATCCTGTACACACTATGATGCTGATTTCCTCTAATAGCTCAAGTAAGTCAGAGACTTCAAGGCTAAACATTAAGAGCAGGGAACAGTTTCAGGAATTGTATGTGCACGCAGTTTAACTGTACTTTCAGTAAGACAGATCAGCCTTTGAGTCATTCTTTTCTTCCTTTCTAGTCTTTATTCAGAGTCTGATGTTCCTGTGTGATTTAGTAAAGTTATTTAAAAAAAAAACCAACCATGAAATATTTGTCCCCAGCACTGACAATACAAGACAGACTTGATGGAATCATCCTCCTCCTTCCTCCAAAATGAGTATTTTCCCACTTTTCTATTGCTTCTCACTGATGGGAAGTGAACACATTCTAGTCTTGTCATAGCATATATAGTTGACCATGGATTCTAGTGCATGTGTTAAGTGGCAGGTGGATGTATCAAATACATATTTTTCCACTGTTAACTGTCTTTGCATTTTAAATGATTAGAACATCTGAACTCTGCAGGGAAATAGCTGCTGTTATTGAAAAGAAAGCTCAGATTTTTCCTTTATTTCACATATGAATTGCTTTATACCTGATTAAACAAGATCAGAAATGTCTGTTAGCCTATGCAAATCAACATTACCAAATTTCTTTCACTTTCAACACTAAGCTTAATGTCCATAGTACTCGGGAAAGTAGCACCTCACTTACATGAGGAAGCTGAACAGAAAAATCAGGAGCATCTTCTGCCACAAGGCTCTAAAGCTGTTGGCACAAGTTGGTCTTGACCAGCTGTATGGTTCTGGCAGATTTGTGTCTCTGGTTTGCTGCTCATACTTGGAAAGTGGCAGTTTCTGTGGTGTGTATCAAGCAAACGGGCTTAGGCTGCCCTCGTCTCAGCACCAAGCAAACACTTCTCCTTTGTGGTTCAACTTCAGATTTTAGCCTCAGGTGATCTGGAAGGTCCAAAAACCAGAGAGAGGAGATCTACAATAGAAGAGGCAAAAGGTACAGTGGATGAAGAAAATGCAGTTGTGGTGTTGAATGGCCTTTCAGTATCAGCAAAAGAAACAGCAAGCACGGAAGAGAAAAACCAGGAGATAGGGTCTTCTGACTTGCATGAGACACTACAGATGGTCAGCTGGCATTCAGTGGCCATATGGCCTGAAGGGAAGAACTGTAGTCTACAAGAAATCCACAATGAATCTGAAGATCAGCTAAGAAGGAAAAGATGCTAACAAATGGATATAGAGAAATAACAAAAGCTTGAGCTCAAAATGCAGCTAAGACATCACTAGCATTCAGTCTCAAGGATCCCATACCCTGGAAACCTGGCTTACAAGACACTCTCAGTTTTCAGTTGCCTGGTGGGAAGACAGATAGTGCATAAGCACTTCTGAGACACTGGACCAGGCTATGCAGTACCCGTGACTTTCCTTCAGATCACCAGGATCAAACCAGGGAATCTTGTATTTGCATAAGCTCCAAATCCACTTCAAATTTCAGTGTGGGACAGCACAGACTTTAAATCCAGTCACAAGTTGGCTTTAAACAAGACTAGGAGTTACACCCCTGAGAGGCTCTGCAGTGCCTGTGAAGCACAACCTTGAATACCAACTCACCCCCCAAGACTACCACTGATAAACAGAACCCAGGGCCATATGCCAGGCAGGAAACACGCTCCTCATTATGCAAACAGCCGGGAAAAGTTCAGAGAACAGGACACAACAGGATCTGGGCACATTCAGGGAAAAAGCCCAACCATAGACTTTCTGAGCTGACTCAACAGGACCCTGGATAAAGGGAGGAGCATCGACAGCTCACTTGAACCCTTCGTGCTCCAAAGTTGGCATTGCACTGAGGAGTCTGAAAGTCAGACCACCAAAGGAGGGAGGGAAATGAAAGATTTACCATGCAAGATAAGATTACACATATACAAGGAAGAAAAGCTGAGAGACTGAAAAATGTATCAGGTAAGGTCCAGAATATTTGTTCTATTTACCATGCAAGTGTTTGCACTGCCCAAGAGTGGCAAGAGGCAGGTTGGAGAATTCATTGGACTTGCTTAGGAATAGGGCTGTATGGTTTTTTCCAAGTTCCTTTCTCCAGAAAGAAGCCATCACATGGAAACAGCTGGATAAAAGGCAACAGGGGCACAGATAGCCATGACATGGTGACTGGGTACCCACCCAGTCATTATTCAGGAACCAAGGGATATGTTCTGGTGTGCAGCAGCCTCCCTCCATTCCATGTAGGGCAGAAGCAGCTTCTTCTGACAGGGATTTTTACTCATCTGTAACAAAGTTTTTTGGCTTTCTTTTGCAGCTGAGTCACATAAACTGGGCTGCACCAGCCATCCATCTCACCAGTTTGCCACCCACGTGCTCCTCGTGTTCACATTAACGATGACCCTGATGGAACACAAACCTTCCAAAAGACACTTCCAAGCGCTCCTCCATGCCCTGGTGCCAATGTCCTCCTGCCAGCTAGCTCTGGGGAATCCTGGCATTAGCTGACAAACACACACAACACACACAAGTCAAGGCAGCACATCCACACCCAGCAGCCTGAAAAATCTGAATCTTTTTTTCTATATAAAGTATTAATTCCAATCCCTAACCTGCCAGGATTATCATCATGGTCTGACTACCCCTCCAAGAGCTACTAGCAGTGAAATAATGACAGATTTCATGTTACAACATGTCATTTGCAAAGTATAGTGGAAAACTGTAGGGAGTCTGCAGAGGTTTTGCCAGTGTTCAGGTCTTGTGTTCAGCCTTGGACACAGATAAGCATTAATCTTGATCTGTAGTTCCTTGCAAAGAAATACCTGCCCTTCTAGACAAGGAGAGAAACCATAAAGATTTATGGACCAGGAGGCAAAAATCCATTTTGGCTTGCACTATTTTTCTTTTATAATAAATTATTAGTGAGAAAAAGAAAAGTTTAAAATTGGCAACAGGCTCTTTATTTCATACAACCGTTGTTAGCTGCAAGATAAATACATCTCAACTGTAATACATCATTTGTGATGAACTTGAAGAGACAAGAGAACGAAAGGACTGAACAGGCCTGTGGTGACATGCAAGAGCTGCAGCCAAATTTGCAGCCTCTACTATAGGGGTCCAGCACATCAATACAACTCTAGCTCCAGATATCCCTTCCTACACGACAAGCATGAAGCAGCAGGCTGAATCTGTCTTACCCAAGGAGTCAAATAAATTGTACTATATTATTTCCTGCTTAAACTAATAAATTGTTCCATATGTAGGAAATGGTCATAATTAAGGAAGATATTCAGATTGTCTCCTTTAATCCACTTAAAAGGCAGGCAAAAAAAAAAAAAAATTGCTTGAGAGTTCACCCACCCGGTAGTGTTTTGCCCTGCTTTCCTGTATGACTGCATTCCTTCATCCAAATGCTGCTCTCTGCTCCCAGAGCCTCCTATCTCACTTGGAGATTGCTTAGCAAACAGCTCCTCCTTTAACTACTATCCCAAACTAATTACTGCTGCACAGAACGCACAGACTTTTCGCTTCTCCTGAGCTGGGCACACTACAAGCACAGCCAACTTTTTCTAGTTGCAAAGAAATTCCTGCCCTTCTAGACAAGGAGAGAAACCAGGAAGATTTATGGAAGAGGAGGTAAAAACATCCATTTTGGGGCTATGCTTTTTCTTTTATAATAAATCATTAGCTGCCTTTCAGCCTTATCTTTGTGTGTTGGTTATGGCTCAGGCTGTGGGATGGCAAGTGGGTCTTGGGACCAGGGCTGACATGGTGCCAGCAAGCTGTAATAAATATTTGCTTTCCAATCCCCACATGGGATATCTCCAGTGCAGTTTTAGGCAAGAGGCATTCAAAATGCTCAAAGACTTCATCCCAGCAGAATTAGGCTCTTTGGAAAGAGCTCCAGAGAAATCCTCAGCCACAGAAAGGAAATAATCTTTTGCCTCCATGCATTGGTACCTTATCTGTAATGAAAGTGTCATTTCCTTATTGCCTTTTATTTAGACTTCAAGGATTACTTAGGGAATAGGTTCATAATGCATTTGTAGAGCACACAGACAGGACCCTGAAGCTGTAAACCATGATATAACCAGACTGAAGGTATATATGCTCCTAAACCAGACTGATGTCCGCTATGCTTTTAATTCATCCTCAGGGAGATGCTGAAAACATGTTTATTCATTCCCTGGAAAACCCATGAAGCTCCACCAAACTTTGTAAAAGTATCTAAAAAAAAGTTTGTGGCACTCCCATCAGGTCTCATTCCTTCAGAGCACAAAAGGACACAAGTAACTAGAAGCAGATGCACCAGCCTTTCCCTGCAGCAGGATTCATCTCAATCCAGTATTACACTTGGGCACTTGATAGAGTTCTTGCTTTGTCACCTATAGATAGGAAGGAGGGTTTTGGGGGTTGACTTTTTTTTTTTTGTTGTTTTGGGATGGTTTTGTTTGTTTGTTTGTTTTTGTTTAGTTTTTGGGTTTGTTTGTTTGTTTTTAACTTAAATATACCTTTTCAGACCTTAGCAGTACAAACTGGATCTTGTACAGCCACGGATTCATATTCCTCCAAATACACGGTCTTAGAATGGGGAAACCTATTTGATTTTTGCTGCCACTGTGTGGCCACTGAGAGCAAAGATCTTAAAGCAAGATGTTAAACTGTCACGCAGCTTCACAGATGTAATATGATCACAGACTCCAGCCCCTGGATTTTCTTATACAGGTGACTTATGTAGCTTATATCCAAAGAAACATACCTTTTTTCTGAGGGAGAAATATGAGAAATTAGGGCCTGAGCTTGAGTCTCCTGGTGAGAATAAAGCAAAATCTGCTATTGGTGGGAGCTCTCAGCATCTCCAAGGAACATAGTTTTCTGCAGCCCTCAGCTCCACAGGTGAAACCGGGATTCAAAAGGAGCACAGGAAAAAAAAAAAGTGATGCCATCCCTCTACAGTTTCACTGTGAAATGAGAGTCCTCACTGCCTTCCTGCAGCGCTTTCTAGTCTGTATCCACTAAACAGTTCAGCTTTTTTCTAATGAAAATACAGGCAATGCCTCTCCCACTGCCAGGTTTAGCCATCTCTGGGGTGAAACACTTGAAGAAATTGAGCAATCCCAAAAACCAAATTAGTGGAGTGCAAAACAATGCAGAGGTAAGATAAAAACACAAGATGCAAACACTCAAGTGTCTCTTTCCAGTGAATTTTAGCATAGATGCACAGAAACACACAAAAGCTTCTTCCAGATTTCATGTTGGCTCTGGCATTGAGGCTTATCCCCCTTGAAGGATCATTGTAACCAAACCTCCAGGAATCATCTGAGCAGTGGTCACACACCAGCTCACAGGTAACTGCTGACTGCAGAGGAACAGCATAAAGCAAAAGGCAGCATCTCAAAGCCATCCAACTCCCAGGTCCTGGGGGCCTACATGAGCTGAAGAGAAATGTAGAAAATTATAGGCAATAAGAACAGAATTTCCAGAGGCAGCTGCTTCCATTTGATTTCTGAACTTTTGCTTTTATTGTCATAGCAAAGCAAACCCGTGTTTTATACTGTGTTAAAGAACCACAGCATCCCCCCAGCCTCGTCAAGCTTCCCCACAGCTCATTAGCTGTAGTGCAATAGAAGTGGGTGTAAGATGTCATTTCAGATCTCCCAAATTTAGGGTCCAAGTTTGCTTCCCTTCCTTCCCAAGATTTAAAGCACTGAAACGAGCTTTAAATTACACTGTCTGTATCTGACAGGCCAACTCAGAGCAGGCTACAGGAGCACATCCCCCAGCCCCAGTGATCACTGCCATCCATGGTTTGCAGCTCTGGTGAGGCAAACTTCTTTGGAAACCCAATGTCTGAGCACATGGGCTTGGTTAGAGACCCATTCCTCATGCTAGCTTCCCTGGTGTCAGTTCCTGTTCGTTTAGAAAACAAGCTGAGGCCTGGAAACTTTTGGTACAGCTATGATGTTCCCTCACTTAATCCTTCCTGTTAAACACTTCTGGACATGACACCCTTTGCAAGGTCTGATCACTTACTCAACTATTTACTCCATTTACTTTTTTTTTTAATTGCATGGCCTAGAAGAATTAACAACATCCTTATATCACTGATTACAAGACCCAGGATTAATACCTCAAGGATATGTAAGTTACAAATTGCCTCTTAAGTGGAACCAAAACATTTTGCCCTAAAATAAACTTAGAGAAAGCATCTCAAATTTAACCACTTATTGGCCAACAAAGGGAAAAAATAATCTTTTTTTCTCTCCAACATTATGCTTCTGCCTTGGCATTGTCTATACTGGTAATAGCCTGAAGATGGCAAATTTATCTACAATATTTCCCCCTCATTAAGAGCAAGAAGCTTCTGGAAGATCTGTCCAAGCAGGATTACTAGTCTTGCTTGGTAAAACTAAATTACTCCATTGATCCTCACAGACATCCTCCTTTCCTTTAAAGTCCATGTGAAGAGGGAGGCATAAGGACTGAAAAATTGGAACCTAAATGTATCTGGAAAACAGACTAGGAGGCTTGATTACATTTTCCATCAAGTTACCCTGTTTTATTGCATTGCAGTCCTTGAGAATTTGATTAGCAATTTCTCCTCTTCATTCATCCTCGTGACATCTGGATTTCAAACCTCTGATCCATATCTGCAAACATGCTAATACAGATTCCAGCTAGGTCTTGCTGCTATCCACTCCTGACAAACTAGCATTTAAATGTCAGAAACTCTACTTTATTTGTGGTTAAGTAGTGCAAGTTCCCTACAGGCATAAATAAGGGAAGCCCAGAGCAAAGCTGGATGTCAAAGTGAGGTGCACAAAGCAAATTTTCCTAAACTGAAAGATTTAAAAGTGAATTTTGTGAGCTTTACTGCTAGGCTTTTGCTTTGGCAGTGATCCTGTCTTTAAGCTTGTGCAGTGCATGTGGGCACAGCCAGGTCACAGAATCCCAGACTGGTCTGTGTTGGAAGGGACCCCAAAGCTCATCGAGTTCAACCCCCCCTGCCACAGGCAGGGCCACCAACCTCCAGGCCTGCATCAAGACAAGTTTGTCCAGGGTTCCATCCAACCTGGCCTTGAACTCCTGTAGGGATGGCACATCCACCACCTCTCTTTGGGACTTGCCAAGGAGCCCTTACAAGCAGCCAAGCTGTTCTTGCTTGGAATGGGAGGATGATTCAGAAATTGGGCCCCTTCAGCTGATCACCAGAGCAGATGCTGTGCTGGAGACAGCGATGCTAGTTTAAGGCATAAAACCATCTCTACCAGGATATCAAGAGTGCCAATACCAAAAGCCAAGGAACATCATCAACCAATGCTCTTACAACACTGCACCTTTGTTTGCCACAGGACCCTTTTGTGAGACCACAAGACAGAAAAAGGACAAACTTCCCTACCTCCTCTGCCACCTGAACATTGATTTTGTTTCTTCAGGCTGTTTCAGGGACTTATACAAAGATCAAACTTCCAAAACTCCCAAAGCTTTCCAGCAGGATCTTTACAACCTTCCCCACATGCACTATTACTGGTACCAGGACCACATCAAAGACAAACCCTCTCCCTCAAAGCCACGCAGATTTGGAGGTTTAGACTGATCACTTACAAACAAACGATCCAGCTGCATATCCCTTTGGATCAGGGGCTGCTCCCATGGAGCACAGAGCATTAGAGCAGACACAAAGGGAGGTGGAAAGCCTTCTGGGCACCCAGCTGATCAACACCTCCAGGAGAGACCATGAGCTGAGCAGTCGTACAGGTGCTTGGCTGCAGGCAGCATTTGCTTTGCAAAGCTCAAGGAATCATGAAGAAAGGGTGGTTTGGAGTTACACCACCTGCAAAGACATGAGGAGCTTGCAGCATCTGCTCACGGGAGAGAGAAGCTGGAGGGCTTCACTGCTCGGTGCACAAGCAAGGTTCATGCCAGCAGATGGCATCGGGAAACCATAAATCCATCCTCAAGGTGCGGGACCACAGCTGGCCCTGCTGCCTCCAGCTCTGCAGCAATCCCTCACTCGCCCAGACAATGAGGTATTAGATGCAATACGCTGATAAGGATAATTATTCTGTAATAAATGGTGCACGGGGGTTTCTGCTGCAGCATAAAAAGGCATCAGCTCCGTTTCCTTACGTCCTGCCCTTGCTGTGGTTAGGCTGCTAATTGCTATATGCAGAGAGGGGGGAAAAGCAAGTGGAAATTCATCAGGCTCAATGTTGATACACAGAAAAAGTAGCACAAGGGCAAATGTTATTATCTTCATCCAACCCAGCACCCTGCTTATTCGTCTCAGCTGCGGGAAACACATCATATGAATTTGGTCTCAGCATACCTGCATATATGGGCAGGTGGAGAGGCTTGTAAATATTGTGGTTTAATTTTAATCCAATTATTTTTCTTTATTTGCACTGTATATTTAGGCACTCCTCCACAAAAATTCCTCTCCCATTTATCACATCACAGAGCACCTGAAATTCAGCTCACATTTCCACGACCTTCTCAGAAAAGTGGCACCAATTAGTGACAAAAGGAGGGAGGAAATCACTTTGCAAAGCACAAGGAATATTTTGTTTCCAACTGTTATCCCACAGCAAGAGGCCAGTATAGTTTGGCCAACAAAGTCCCTAAAAGCCCTTCCCAGCAACGGGCTCAGAGGCTGGGCTATGGGAAAACACTGCCTCAATGACAGCAAAGGGCAGCACTGGGGAACAGAAGAGAGCAGCTGCAGCTGCAGAACAGCTAAGAAATGGCCAAGAGAATTTTATGTAAGGTATTGTTGAATTTCTGAATTTTATCCATTCCAGGTAGCTTTCACCTCCAAATGTTACAAAGTTGCTTCCAAATCTTATGTTTTTCCTCATGTAACTATTTTCTTCTATAGATTACACCGAGGGCTTCCCGTTTTGAGGACGGCAATATTTACATTTGCTGCTGCATACCTCCTTCCAGAGCCATGTCTTGGGGCTTTTAGGACTATGCTTGAGCAAACATGACTCTTTATATAGACTTCAAGAAGAGGTAACTTGAGTAAACACTGTGTGACTTAAAACCTTGAAAGCTAATATTTGGCAAGCTCTTGTGTTCACAACTTTGGAAAGGCTTGCCTCTGGAAATAAAGCAAGAATATCTTCTCCTTGAAAAAAAAAATAAAATAAAAAAAAATAGAGTGGCAAATCCACACCCAGCACTAACGCTGGAATTCCTGACTTCATACGTTATCCTATGCTGGGAACAACCATACCCAAATGCTAGTTTTATAGAGCCAGGTTTTACAGATGCAGACCCCCAGGACAAGACTTTCAAGAGTAGTCTTTGTACCTGCCTGATCTGTATGGGCAAGTTGCCCCGTGGCTTGTGGAAAAGCTGTGTCTCAGCACAGCAAAAGCAGGATTGGAGGCAGCCAGGGGCTGTGGAAAGAAAACGGAGCACTTGACACAGCAGGGAAGTAGCTGTAAATAGATGTATTGTGGGCCACAAAGAGTGCTCCAGCCACGACACCCCTGTTCCCAATAAGCCAGCACAGATCCCCCACAGCTTTAGCAGATGGGCTATGAAAGGCTACATTTATAAAGGTCACCCTGAACTTTTTTTGCAAACTCATGATTTCATAGCCCTTCATATGACAGCCCAATGCTGCAAGAAATCTCTACATTAGTGATAAGGAGAGAAATCTCTACATTAGTGATAAGGAGGGAGAAACCACAGCAAACAGATGCCATGACCTAGGCAAAGCTCAATCAGTACCTGCCTCTTCCAGACACCTCCTTATCAGCAGCTTAAAGTATTGCAAAGACCTGTAGCATCATCCCACTTCTCAAAGACAAAGACCACGGCACAGGGATAAGCTGCCCCCACAGCCTGGCTGACAATCCCACCAGAGATGATCTTTCCTGATGACATTAGCTGTGCACTTGCTTGGCCCCACTGTGTCTTCCAGAAGGGGCCAAGCTCAGCCAAGCCCAATTGCTTTTCTTCTGCCTCTGCTTCCAAACACCTCAGCTGACCAGGAAAGTAACACAAATACTGTTTTCCCAGGAGGATACTAGAAATAACACAGTAAACACAATTCCCTTGAGCTGTCTGGCTCCATGTACAAACCAAAGGTGTTGTAATTTGCAATACAGCTGCACTCAGGTCCATAGAGACCTTGGAGATTTATTTCTCATACATGCTGGGGAGCATATGCATCTGAATTTCTCCTGCACTTCAGTAGACTTTGGCCTCAGTTCCAGCTTTCCCAGTGTCCATTAGGAATTGCTCTCAAATTGCAGGTGTTCTCGCTCTACAGTGAATGTCACTTCCAGAGGGACACTGTGTGTGTGTCACCATAGCAAGGAGCACAGAGCACTGAGATCGACACCAGGCCATCACAAATGAGTGCAATGTTACATCTCTGGCAGGGTCTCTAGGGACCTTCACAGATGTTTTGGAAGCTATTTTGCAGCAATAGCTTCATTAGGAGAAATCAGCAGGAACTCTGTGCTCTCATCTCCTTGCAACCTTTTCCTGCCACTTTAGAGCAATGGCAATCATCAATTTTGTTTGTTGACTGTGTGACAGGAAGAGATGCAGCACTGATCATTTTGAGGCACTGCTAGAAATCCCATGTGTAGATGGCTTTATGCAGCATTCACTTTCATTCCCCAGAGGCACCAGCATTTGAAAATGAGCCGTGATCTCCAACATCATAACCAGCCCCACACCACCGCTTTCATTCACTGCACTGAAGATAATGGTAGTACAACCTTACCCACAAACAAAGGTTTTAATCTTCCCAACAAGCAATAAGAGAACACTAGCAGCAATGAGAAAAATCTTAGTGCATGCAGGTATTTGGATAAGCACAAAAACCTCCTGGCATCTATCCAACCCAAATTACTCTCTCCTTTGATGTTGGATTCCATCTACCTCATGTAATGGCCCATTGGTTTGGTTGTCAGCAAGAACTGGACCTGAGGCACATACCTTTGGAGGTAGATGACTAATCCAATTAAGTGGAAGCAACAGAAAGTGAGATCCCTGTTGTATTCTGGACATGAGAGGGAAAGAGGCATTAAACAAGGGAATTTTACTTACTGAAAAAAGTTTTTTCAAAAGTCTAGTTTGGGAAACTTGCCATAATCATGGAAGTGATTTGACTAGTATAATTAATAACTTTCCATCAGCTTATCTCCATATGTTTTCATGCTAGCTGGTATCACTGCTTTGATTTTACAAAAAAAAATCAAAGACAGATGAAATATCTTCTCCAAATACCTTCTTCCTTCCAGGTCAGTAGCAGAGCCTGGAACAAAGTATAGGTCTTGAGCAATGCCTGTATGTTTAGATCATACCAGGTTCACTTTCTGATCCACTTTGAAGTTTGTGTTCAGGCAAGCTCTTCAGAAGTTGCTACCCAAAGAGATAGTTCCTGGATTACTTCACTTATCCACACCTGTTTCAATGCAATTCCTTTTTGCAGACTAATTTGGTATCCCTTTTTCCCCAGCTCCCTTCCTCTAAGTACTGCAAAGTTACTCACATGGTGCCTGTTTCATGGCAAACTAGATTTTCTTAGGTGGCCCCACTACTTCACTAAACAAGAGCAACCCAGCTGCAAGTATACACTCAAGCCTTTATCTATAAATCCTGGGAACCTTATTTGCCCTTTATCCTTCTTGAATTATTGATATTGAGCATCAATAAAGCCTTTTCCCTGGATGCCCTTCTCACAAGGGAAGGGCATGTTTCTTTGTTAAACACTCAGCAACCCTTTCATCAAAATTGCAACCTCATTACATGAGAAAAAATTGCACCCTACTCCCTGTTCCCCTAGATGAGGGAGGTTTCTCTTAGGGATACAAGTCAAAAGCAACAGCTTCTTGGCAGCAATCACTTGACAGGCTGGACAGACAGACAAGAGTAGAGTCCTTGGGGTAACTGCAAGGTTCCCTCTGGAAAGACAGCACCTGAATATCAAAGACAAAAGTGTACTGAAGTATCACAGTGCCAAGGGACAGGCAAGAGCCTGTAGATTGACATCGTGAGTTCAGAGCCGTGAAGAGCAGTGATTGTCCAGCTCTGAAAGAACATACAAGGGAGGGACAATACTGGAATCTGCTCTCTCAGATATGTCTTCTTACTTTTGAGTGAATGCAAGATGTTATTTATACACTTTCATTTTTGCCCACACAGTCCCCCTGGCAGCTCTGGAGCTGATTTCCTTCCTCCTGACACTGGAGAGGATTAGAAACTCCTTGAACACCAGAGCAAGATACATGGCTTAAAAGGGACCCAGGCCAAGACCTGAGGCAGTGATAGTGAACCTCTGCATCACATGCTAATGCAAAATGTACCAAGAAACACCAAACCAGACCTTGAATTGCCACATTTTTCAGAGCATTTCTTTATAGTTACACGGGAAATCAGCATCTTAAAATACTACACAACCTCACCATCCCTTTGGAAGCAACAGGAATCCATGAACAGCTACTTCACCTCAAATGTAGTGACTGATCCCAGCAACTTCCCTGTCACAGCCTGTGCCAAATACTCCCATGTTAGCATTCACTATCATTGCTGCTTTTCAACAAGTTTAATTTCTTCTACCTCTCATAAAGGACAGCCCCCTGCACCCCAACCCACCCTCAGCTGTGGGACAATTCACACTCTTTATGGGGTAACTAGCTCCAGCTATTGTGTGCTTGCAAGTTTGGGCAGATGCTCCATTAAAAGATGTACCAAACCTAAAGTGGACCATTATCATAGGAAAACTAGAACTTCTTATCAGTGGCAACTTCATATAAAGAAACATCAGGAGGCCTGAATAGTAGGTCCTTTTCAAAAGGGATTTTCAATATGTGAGTCTAGTTCACATAAATAAACCTGTATTGTTATGCCCACATGCTTCTGAGTGCCAGAGGAATCTGTAACCATCACTGTAACTATCAGCCTTTAACTGTTGGTTCCCATGGATGGGAACATAAGCAGGAGCCACAACCAGCTGCTAACAAATACAGACAATCCAAGAGCTGCACCTGCAAATCCAACATTTACATTGTCTCCCTGACCTACATCTTGAGGTACAACCCAGAAATTTTGGGAGGCTTCCTCCACAGTGTTCCTGCAAAAAAAACTTTTAATCAATTAATCAGTCAGGTCTGGCCATAATCTTGCCATTTCTGTTCTGAGTTTAGACACATGTAGAAGAACTGCACATGTGGCAAACTTTGATCTCATATTTTGGACCCTGGGACAAAAGACTCCCAGGAGGATCATCACAAGATTTTCACAACACGAACCTTTCTGTCAATGTTTATAACAGGAGAAAAACTGGGCAGAGGGTCTTCATGGAAGCATTAAGCTTCTTGAGCAACTGACTTCAGAAATGCTGAAAAGCTCCTTGAAAAATTATACCAATTAACCACTCCCATATCTGAGCTCACCTTCTGCTCAGATTTTTACTCTCCAGTAATCCTAGCTGCTGGAGAATGAGTGGCTTCTGGGCTGCTCTGTTTGCTCAATATAGTTCCCTGTTTTGGGGATATTGCTCATTAAGGAATTTCTTTATAGAGACAGGAAACAATCTCACTTTCCTTTGGTTTTAATGGATCCATTTTGCAACATAACCCCAAGCCCTTCCTGTGGCTAAGCCCAGTGAGCACAGGTAGCCAAGGTGTGTTGGCAAGCAGCAGATCACCACTTGGTAAACACACATTCCTCACCTCACAACAGCCAAGCAACCCAGCTCTTAATTTCAAATTTCAAATAGTAATTAATGAGAACAGCATGAAAAATGGAATCTAGTGATCCTTCCATAAGTTGTTACATGTTTACAGAAGGGAAAAAGGAAAGTTTTACTGCGCTAGGCAAATGGAATCCCCACTCCACACCCAAATATCAGCTCTGCCTCCTAAAAATCTGCTTTTATTTCCCTTTTATCATCACCATGTGTTTACATCAGAAATGTCTCAGTGGGAAGTAAAGGCCTATTAATGTATTTTTAGCAATGAGTGGATCACAAAACTATTACAACTGAATCAATCTGCAGTTTCTGACTAGCCTTTGATTGTTCACTATCATCTGCACTGTATTCAGATCCAGAACTGCACCCACTCGCTGCTGGGTTTGTAAAACTCCCATGCCTGGGCCTTAATGCAGGTTTTCCACAAGTTTGCCAGCACCAGAAACTAATCAAAGCATGTATCCAAGTCATCAGGTCCTTCTTGGGAAATCATTATTTCTACCACCATGTTGGGACTCAGGTTTGGGTTCCATCACAGTTCCCTACAAAATAAAATACTCTCTACATCCCTCCTTTTTTCATAGCAAATGCTCATGTGTGAATTGAGGAGTAAAGAGGACCAAAAGGTCTCCTGAGAGAACTACAATCAAGACATGAGAAACAACTTCACAAAATCCCTTCTACTTTTAAATTGTATTTTTTAAATTATTATTGATATTAATATTATTGCTGGCACACACTTGTAGAACCTTGACTTGAATATTGCCAAGGGTGCTCTCAGTCACATACATCAGAGGAAGGAAGAGTGGCTGGAAAGGAGCTTCTTGGGAACCGGATAAAAAGCAGCTTGTCCAGCAAGGGTCACTGATAAACCCTCATCAGTGTTACATGAGACCAGTATTACAAGTAAATAACTGTCAAGGTCAGGACTTCAGAGCCAGACCACAGACCAAAACAATCTGATGAAAGCAAGGAAACCCAGACCAGCAATCACCTTCTTCAGGTGAGCCAACCTAATGACTTTGCTTCTGTTCCCTACACAGCTTGAAGGGAGAAATTCATTGCAAATTCAAGAGGGGAAGAAAGAGCAGTTCTGGCTTTGCCTTTCCCACAAGCAGCTCTGCCAATACACCAGTGCTTGGCCCAGTTCTCACCAGAGAGGAGTCTGCAGCAGACAAATCTCCCTGGCACTTTGTTGGCATCCTCACCGGGACTCTCAGCCCAAGGGCTGTGACAAGCCATCCTGATTAAACCCCTGTTACCCCAGAGAGATTTCTTGTTCTGAAGAAAGAGAACAGGCTCCAATTCCACTGTCAGCAAAGTTGGCATCTTTTCCATGAATAAGCACCAGCCTTTTTCTCCACAGATGCCAGCTTTGCCCCTACATACACAAAATACAGCTTTCTCTTGTTCTGCCATCACAGCTCAGTGTTTGTAGCGCTTGCTTTCATTCCATTTCATGGCTCACATCTGCAGCATTGTCTTGTGCAAAATGTGAAGGCCCAAACACCACCTGTCACAGGTTTGTGGGGTTTTAATCTGCCTTTTCTGTATGCTCAGGTAACCTGTACTGCCATTTTCTAGGCATCAGCAACTGCATGCTTTTGTTTGTGGTTGGTTTTGGTTTTTTTTGCTTTAACCCTCTGTATCCTGAAATCTTGTGATTAACAGAACCCTAGTTTTGATTTAAAAGGGAATCAGCAAGTTACGTATAGTTACTGTGAATTTCTGTAATGTGAGTGACCCTGTGCTAAAATAGAAAAATAATTGATGATAACGTAAAAGGAAGAGACAGGGAGAATAATCAGCACCACCAGGATGTACACTGCTGTCCAGGTTATGAGGGCAAGAGTAAAAGCCCAGAAACAAGGTACTTCAACCTAAGCTGAATTCCCAGGGAAGTTTCCAAATCCTGCAAAGGGTTCATTTGCCCCTTATATGTACACTCCTATCAGCACAACTTCTCTCAAGGTTGGAGCAGCATCACATTGCTAAAGTCCACAGGATCAGGCCCTACAGGAGACATTTAACTGCTCACAATTCCTGCTCCTCCAGATTGATTTCCTATGGCATTTATAGCTGGGATTAGTAGGATATGCCCCGATTTCCAGATATGTTCATTGGACGTTGTGTACAGATGATACAAGCATTTTCTTTAAGGATGTGTTAACAGTGGCAGTCTTGCCAGAAGCACACTCAGCTAGAAAGTTCTGGGCCCAATCCCTTCCCTGCAGGAGCGTTCCCTTCCTCTCCCACCTGCTGTGTGCACTTCACTATGAGCATGTCCTCAGTATTTTCAGATACCTTTACAGCAACCGATCCTACAGTTGAACACGTTTCCAAAGAGAAACAAAGACACATTTACTCAAGCAAAAGAAATATTTGAAAATTCAGATGATTAAATGCAGTCTGCTGTTCTTCTTACCTCTGTGGTCTCCAGTAAGTACCATAAATCCTGGTTTCACTCCGAGACAAATTGTCACATTATAGCCCTGCTATACAGGCATGCACACATTCCTTGCTATAAAGAGAAGGAAAGAAATCCATGCCAGATTAGGACATATGGAATCTCTGTTTATGGATAAATCATTTTTAAAACCTCTCTCTCTCCATGAGTCATATGTGAATTGCTGAAAGTGTCCTGTCAACAATAGTTTATTTACATACAGAACTAATTAGCATTATTATGGCAGACTGGAGAAGCAGGATTATAGCGAGGAGACATCATAAAATGAGCGATGCCATTTTAGGAAGGTTGGGGAACAGGGGTTTGCAGATCTCTAACACACAAGTATAGGATCTGGCTACCTTCCAAGGACGTCAAGATGAAACTCATTTTTAACATCTCTTCCATTAACAATAATATTACTTAAAAATTAAAAGCCTGAGTCCTAATCCCTGTGAGCTCGATGTTTGTTTGCAATATGCATTGCAGAGTAGAGCCTGGTCAGCTTCTTTTGCTTACAGTCTGCTTCCTGGGTTTTCCTCTACCGCAGTGCAATGTTTAGATTTGCAGTAGCACATACCCATTTATAGTTTTGGAGTTTTAAATGCCCCCAAACATTTATATTCCATATTTGAAGATTATTTAAAGTCAGCAAGTAAATTTTAAATGAAATTAAATTTATACAGCCTATTTAAACTACTGAGCATAGTACATACAGCTACTCTGGGACTTGCATAGACCTTTCATCATTAATAAGCGGAACAAGATAATTACATGCTCCAGTAGCTCATAGGGGTCTAGAAGTTATCACCACATAACCTGCCTTATAATGGTAGAAGAAATCATCTCTGCTAGAGCTGGGAGTATAATTCAAAGACATTTCCATAAATATATAAACACTGTGAATTGAATTTATGTGATGGGTAGGCATTTCATTTTCAGAGCTGTTAATGTGTTTGCTCATTAATTTGTCAAGAACGTTCACTGTGATTTGCTCCATTTACCTTAGGAGGGTGTTCAACAGCAAAACAGTCAAAACCGCAAAATCAGACTGTGCAAAATAAGGACATCTTAGATAAGTGTTGCTAACTGAGCTCTAAATGGTCCTTGCACAGGTCCTTTCCATCTAGAACAGCCAACCACACAAAGACCAAAGACGAGAATCACAGACTTGTGGCCATTGCCACTTGTCCTGTCCCCACAGACCACTGAGAAGAGGTTGGCCATCTCCCCTTGTCTCCCACACTTCAGATATTTATAAACATTGATAAGATCCCCCTCACTCTTCTCCAGGCTGAACAGCTCACTCAGCCTTTCCTCACAGGGGAGATGCTCCAGGCCCTTCATCATCTTTNCTGTCACCCTCATCATTCTTTCACACATTGGTGCAGAACTTCTTGTGCTCTAGCTTGTGGCCATTGCCACTTGTCC
>VXBZ01003485.1:1106-21064 GCA_013399135.1 Heliornis fulica
AGAAGGAAAATAACTCATGAGGAACTGACCAAAACCCCCATTCATCCCCCCATCTACCTCTGTGTTGTCCGTCTGTCCCTCCCCCCCATCTGTGTCATCCATCTCATCCCCCTGTCCACATGCCATCCAGGGAGGGAGAAGGGAGAGAAATCACGAATAAAGTTAAATCTGCGAAGAAGGGGAGTGGTGCAGGGTGGTGTTTTAAGATCTGGTTGTACTTCTCATTATACACCTCTGGTTTCTCTCTGTGTGTATGTAGTGTAACAAATTAGAGAGTTTTCTTTTTTTATCCCATGTGGAGTCTGTTTTGCCAATAACACCAATTATGGAATGATCTCTCCCTGTCCTTATCTCAACTCCTAAGCCTCTCAATATATATTTTCCCCCCCTGTCCAGCTGAAAAGGGGAGTGATAGAATGACTAGTGGGCTTCTGGCCTCTAGCCAGGGTTAAACCACCACATAGATCCACCATGAGAGCTTTGCAGGGCTTCTTCATTGTAGCTGACATTTCTAGGTTAAAATGGAAAAGCTGACTGATTTTTACCTAAGAACAGAAGTTTCTCTATTTGTCAAATTGAAAGAGTTTTAATTGACAAATAAGGTAGTGATAGGTATGTATGTAAATTACTTTGTATGTCTGGAAGCTTCTACTTCATGGCCAAGCTCAGTGATGTCAAAGCCCTCTTATTCACAGGGAGAAATTTTTTTTTTGCTTTACACATTTAACAAAGTTGGCAGGCATTCATACAGGTTTTTGTTGAACTTTGAAAAGGTCTTTATTTATAGTTGACCAGTTTCTCCGTGAAATTCATTGTATCTGTCTTTACTGTCTTTCAGTGATTAAATGTTGTTCTTAATAATGGAGTTTTAGGAAGTTAAAGATGTACCAATAGATCTGAGAATGAAAATGATGGAAAAAAACCCAAACAGAAACCTATTAACTGACCATGTTACTACTTGTTACTTTGTTCTTATGTTAATTTTGGAGATGATCCTTCAAAGTTTGAAATCTTTTGAAAAAGACTCATCTAAAATTATAGAAGAAATTAGAAGTCATATGATTTTGGTTTAAGAATTGAGAGGTTGGGGTTTTTTTCCTTAGAGTTTAATTTCCTCTTCCTTGATTGCATCCTCCTTACCCTTCCGCTGCTTCCAAAAAAAAGAGTTGGCTCATTGCATCTAGTGATAATGCACCACAAATCTAGGCACAAAATAAGATATTGTTCTTATATTGCATTTGTGGTCTAGACATTTTGACAGTGCATCTACAACACATTTTCCAACCTATGTTTGGGCATTAATTAGACTTAAAATCATATTCACAGAAAAAATTTGACAAATTACAAAATGATAGTCATAATGCAGGTAGGGATTTTGAGTTTCATGGCAGAAATTAATTTTAATTTGGAGTACAATGTTGGTAATATAAATAGGTTGTATTTTAAATGAGTAAAACATATGCTTTTTGATATTTTGATGTGTTTCTCATTTCTATGAATTTTACCAAATTACAGGGTGTGTGATTGGCTCACTTTTTATTTTTCTGTATTCTGCTCTTAATGATTATTTTCTTTCAATGTAAAGTGAAAGTATTACTGCAGAGTCAACCTCCTGACACAATGTAAAACTGTTACTGAAATTATTTGATTCATAAAAATCGTTATGGTTGCAAAAGGAAAATACTCAAACTTTTGTGTAGTGGCCCCCCCACCTAATACATATATATTATGATATAAACTCCAAGTCTTGATATACTCCTTGTTTCAAGAGAAGATGGGCGGGTTGGAGTTATTTTAATAATTTTTGTCCATGGCTACAACATGTATAAAGTCCATCTGATGCACTGAATCAAGTAAGGAGAATCCATGTCTTAATCATTGCACATTGTTGTTTAGTTCATGCATAATGAAGCATGCTGAATCTGCAGAAAAGAATATTTTATAGTAGTGAACTTGATTCAAGTGTAAATTGACTTTTTTTTTTTTTTGGTTATGTATTGCAGCGGCTCTATTAGATGGTTCTCTTGAGAATTTTACAGGGATTTTAATTTCGTATTTTTGGAGGGTGTTTTTTTAATGATTAGTTGGCACATGTGGTAGACTGACAATGAATGATAGCCTGAATACATTAAAAGGTGTTAGAGAAGTTCTATTCTTGCTTTTAAATTCAATTGGTTTTATTATGTGTTCACATACATGCTAAGAAGGATTAATTGGTGGGGGCGGAGGTGAATGGACATTTTTGCTTAGACATTTACCTGTTTCTATATATAGCATTTGTGATTTATCTCTTTTAATTTATAGATAAACCTCTGAAGAAGCGAAAACAAGAAAACAAACCACAGGAAGCTGGAGGTGCTACTGGCGGAAATAGAGCAGCTTCTCAGGAGACAGGTTCTGCAGGAAATGGGGTGAGGCCAGCATTGATGGTTAGTATTGATCTGCAGCAAGCAGGAAGAGTAGATTCTCAGTCAACAGCAGCTCAGGATTTGGACACCATCAAAAAACCTGAAGAAATTAAGCAGTATGATGGGTATCTGTATGTTCCCCAAGAAGATACTGCTGGAGTTCTTAAACTTAAACCTGAAAACCATCCTGAGATTTTTAGGAAAAAGTCAGACTTTGAAGGTCAAAAGACAGATATCCAGCAAAATGAAAATAGACGAGTGGAATTTCAGCAAAATATGAGCAGGCAGGTGGAAAATAAACACAATGAGAACAAACAGGTAGAAGCTAAACATGAAACAAAGAATGAAAGCAGACAAATGGAAATGAAACACAATGAGAACAGACAGACAGAATCAAAACAAAATGAGAGCAGGCAAATGGAGGTGAAACAAAATGAGGGAAAGCAAAATAATGGCAAGATGGAAATAAAGCAGAGGCCTGAAACGCCGAAACAGAAGAGGGAAGGCAGGCCCGAAGTGCCAAAACAGAAGAATGAAGGCAGGCCTGAAATGCCTAAACAGAAGAGTGAAGGCAGGCCTGAAATGCCTAAACAAAGGCATGATAACAGGAGGGACTCAAGCAAACCATTGTCAGATAAGAAAATTGAAATATCTAGGCATAAACTAGATGTGAAATCTGATCCTTCAAGGATAAAATCTGATAGATCTGATCCATCAAAACAAAGGCCTGATGGGCATTCAGTTTCTGATACACCAAGGCGTGACCATGATAGCATTAAACAAAAATATGAGGAAAAGGAGGAGTCAGAGAGATACAGAGGAGATATATCCAAGATTAGAAGACCTGAATATTTGAGATCCTCAAACAAAAATGAACATGATTCTAAGCATGGTATTAAATCTGATGGTTCAAAAATTGAGAAATTTGAAAGGAAACATAGACATGAGTTTGGTGAATCAAGGGAAAGGTTTTCTTCTGGGGATCAGAAATCAAGACCTGGCAGCCCTCGCATTAAACAGGAAGGTAAAGGAGATTCTAGTAAATCAAGACCTGATAAACCCGGTTTTAAATCACCCAACAGCAAGGATGAACGAAGGACAGATGGTAATAAGAGTAAAGTAGATAGTAATAAAGTACATGCTGACAACAAAGCAGAGTTTCCCAGTTACCTGTTGGGGGCAAGATCTGGCACATTGAAACATTTTGTCATTCCAAAAATCAAGCGTGATAAAGATGGCAATGCCACTCAGGAGTCAAGAAAAACTGAATTTAAAAGTGAACAGAAGGACAAAGTAGAGAAGATTGGGCTAGTTGAAGATCTAAATAAAGGAGCTAAGCCTGTAGTTGTCCTTCAAAAGCTTTCTTTGGATGATGTGCAGAAATTTATTAAGGATAGAGAAGATAAATCAAGGGGCTCTTGTTTTAAACCTAACAAGAACAAGTCATCCAAATCTAATAAAGGTAAGATTTTTTAATATGAATTGCATTATAACTTGTTACATTCCTGTTCTTTTAGATTTTCTACTCCTCTGGTTAGAAATTAAACACAAACATTCAATACTTAGTTTATACACTTGCTTATATGGTGATTTTGGTGAATAAAGTGAAAATTGTCTACAGAAACACTTAAATAGATTTAAACTACATTAATCTGGTAATTTATTTAAACAGATGCTGTATGAATGATTTAAACAGGTTTAAGTGTGTCTGTATAAAGGACTTGTACTACTGTAACTAAATTTGTGTAGATGGAGTGGTGGGAAATACTATGTGTACAAGCACTAAGATTATTTTATATTTTATTTGGAAATTAAATGTGTTTTTCCAAGGGAAGATTTGACATGATAAAATAAGAAGGCAGTTACAATGTCAGAGATTCACACAGATTCACAGAACAGTGGGGGTTGAAAGGGACTTCTGGAGATCATCTAGTCCAATCCTCCTCTAGGATCACCTAGAACACATTGCACAGGATTGTGTCCAGTCGAGTTTTGACTATTTCCAGAGGAGACGAATCCACAACCACTCTGCAACCTGTTCCAGTGCTCTGTCACCCTTATAGTAAAGAAGCTTTTTCTCATGTTCAGACAGAACTTCCTGTGTTCCAGTTTGTGCCCATTGACCCTTGTCCTGTCATTGGTCACCACTGAAAAATGTCTAGCCCCTTCCTCTAGACATCCACCCTTTAGATATTTATAAACCCTTCCAGGCTAAATAGACTCAGCTCTCTCAGCCTTTCCTCATACAAATCCTATCTGCCCCTTTCATGTTATAAATACAACTCTGTTGGGAAGCCTCCACAATTTTGGCTCTGAGACAATGAACTTACAGAAATGTTTTGTCATTAGTATTCAGATATTTGTTATCTCTAGCATCCAGTGTATACAGAAAAAGGTAAACTTGTAAACAGTAGGCTGGCATTTTCAAATTAGCAATATGAATAGAAAATTATTCAGAATAGTTTGTAGGTTTGGTATTTGATTGTTTGTTTTGCCTGCAGATTTTTATAAGATTGCTTTTCTTCTTGGTGCTATAATTTTGGCTTCTTTGGTTTCAGTCTGAAGTAGATTATTTCACATTGTGAAATCAATGTTACTAACTGGTCAGGGTTCCTTTCTTTTTTAAGGGATGGGCAACTTGAGGAGAGTGCAAGGAAGTTGCAAGCATATGCAGGGGAAAAATCAGAAATCAGCCAATCTGCTGGAGGGTAGAAAGGCCAGTACCAATCCAACCTGTCCAGAGGGACCTGGACAGGTTGGATTGATGGGGAGAGGCCAATGGGATGAAGTTCAACATGGCTAAGTGCCAGGTCCTGACACATACAGGCCATACAGGCCTGGGGCAGGGTGGCTGGAAAGCTGCACAGAGGAAATGGATCTGGGGGTGTTGGTTGACACTCGCATGAACATGAGCCAGCAGTGTACCCAGGTGGCCAAGAAGGCCAGGAATAGCATAGCCAGCAGGACCAGGGAGGTGATCATCCCCCTGTATTCAGCTCTGGTGAAGCTGCACCTCAAATACTGTGTTCAGTTTTGAGCCTCTCACTGCAAGAAAAATATCGAGGCCCTGGAAGGTGTCCAGAGAAGAACGACAAAGCTGGTGAAGGGACTGGAATACAAGTCTTATGAAGAGCGGCTGAGGGAACTGGGACTGTTTAGTCTGGACAAGAGGATGCTCAGGGGAGGCCTTATTGCTCTCTACAATTACCTGAAAGGAATTTGTGGTGAGCTGAGGGTCAGTTTCTTCTCACAGATTACTAGCAATAGAACAAGAGGGAAAAGCTGCAAGTTGCACCAGGGGAGGTTCAGGTTAGAAATTAGGAGAAATTTCTTCTGAGAAAGAGTGGTTAGGCATTGGAATGGGTTGCCCAGGGAGGTGGTGAGTCATCATCCGTCATCCCTTGGGATGGGGTACTTAGGGACATGGTTTAGTGAGTAATATAAGTGGTAGGGTGATGGTTGGACTAGATGATCTTGGTGGTCTTTTCCAACCTTTATGATTCTATGGTATTTAGCATGTAAACCATTTAAATTTCTTACATATGTATGCTTATAGAACTCTCATTTCTCAAAATTAGAGAAATAAATTGTCAGGGGAGAAGATTTCAGCTGTATACAGAATTGTTTATGAATACAGTTCCAGGTATATCAGGAATCAGAAATTAAATGTTTTCTTGTAAAGTTTATCTGATAAAAATGATGCAGAAATAATGTTTGTGAATGTATAACTATGTTTATGTGCGTTTGAACACAGTTGATATCTGTATAATGAATTTTTTGTGCTACATCTGTTCTTTATTGATTAACCTGATTGTATTGACTCTTAAAGACTTAAGAATTCAGGATAAGTATTTCTCATTTCTAATATATTAGCTGCCTCCTTAAATATTTATGAACATTTCCCCTCCCCAATTTTGAGGTTCAGAACAGGCAAAAATTTTATTTTTAGTAATGAACGGTATCTAGATTCAGACATAAAATGATGACATCTTTGCTGTCAGCTTAGTCTAAAGATTTCAGATTAAACCTTTATGTTCTTGATAGGGAATACTGAAAACTTTCTGATGGAGTTCAGTTCTACTCTCAAAACCATAGACTTTGAATTCACACAACTCTTTGTGCAGAAAATCAGTAATTTCATAAACATTATTTAGTTTATCTATGATTCTATATTTCTTAATAGATTATAGCAAAATTTCAGTGAAGAACTTCTTCCTAACATCTAATCTGAGCCTGCCCTGGTGCAGTTTAAGGCCATTCCCCCTTGTCCCATCACCTGTCACTTGGATGAAGAGACCATCGCCCACCTATCTACAACCTCATTTCAGAAAATTATAGGTAGTGATAAGAAGGTCTCCCCTCAGCCTCCTCTTCCCCAGACTGAACAACCCCAGTTCCCTCAGCCGCTCCTCATAAGATTTGCCCTCCAGACCCTTCACCAGCCTGGTTGCCCTTCTCTGAACACGTTCCAGGACCTCAATGTCATTCTTGTAATGAGGGGCCTAGAAAAGGACACAGTACTTGAGGTGCAGCCTCACCAATGTCGAGTATAGGGGCACAATCACCTCCCTAGAGGTGCAGAGAATCCATTTTAACACACACTTTTTCCATTTAGGCCTAATTTATATTTTTTTCTGGACTGAACAGTTTGAAGAATATTCCAGGCATTGTTTAGACAAAAGCCAAACCCAAATTAGATATAAGCAGATAAATCAAATATCCAGAAATATCTCCGTTTTCTAGCACGAATTTTTCCTACTTGCAGGGATTTTTTTTTTAGGTGTAGTGTGTCTCTCTTATCCCTAAAAGTATGTTGGGATGTGTGTTGGCATTGTATATAGTTTCTGGGGCTTTTGTTTTTGGTGTTAGTTTTTCAGAAGTAGGTGTTTGATAAACTGGTATCAGTAGACAGCAGGAATTCAGCAGTTGCACACTTTTGTCCAGCAGTTGTCCTTTATTGTGTTGATCTGTAGAGTAGGAGACATTTTCAACACATTGCTTTGCCTGCAGGCTGCTTGAGTTATTCCCATTTTTGTCTTTGCCACTAAGGTAAATATTTTGATTCTTGCTCTCATAGTTGTTCTTCTCTGGATAATAAGAGGGAACTTTAACTGGTTGCACATCTAGTTTTTGTATGTACTTTGGTTCATCCAAAATATGATGCTTTGTTTGCACATTTAGGAGTGCATTGTTAGTTCACTTTTGAAAAATTACTTTGTCCCATGCATGTGATAGAAACTTATTACCTAATTTGTCAAAGAAATTTGTTTAAAGCCTGAAACTGTCTTTGGTTCATGGGCTTGGATGCTTGATCAGGTTCCTCTTATTTCTGTGAAAATCTAAAGTTATTTTGCATGAGTGATTTTTGTAGCAGTGCATTGCAATATGTTAAAATATGGCTCAGCAATTAATCTGACATTACATGTATGCAATGCAGACCTGTTCATGTGCATAAGTATCTAAATATGGGTGTTATTTCTTGGATTATGTGCAGGGATATGTGAGCAAAATTTTTGGTTTTAATTTTATTCTGGACAAAGGGTAAATTGGAACAATTCAAATAGTGTAAAGCCTCACGTTTGCTCTGGTAAATTAATTTGCTGCTACCAAACATTCTCAACTGTTTTAGGTGACTCTTTTTGTTTAATAAAATTTAAAATATTTACTTGAAATTTGCAATTTATTTTTGCTCCGTGGGTATATTGCCAATGAACATAAAAGAATGAGACTTTTTTGTTCTTCAAATTACCGAACAGTTGTTTGCATTAAATAAAGGCTTCTTAAATATACTTACTGTTTAATTATCTTCTGAGCAACCTTCCTATAGTATTTTGTATTAAAAGCTAAATTATCAGCAGGTTTTTTGTTCTTGTTGTTAATAAAATTAAGTTGCTTTGAAGAAGCAAAAAAAAGAGTAGCTTTATGTGATATTTTTTGTGATTAAGCACAAGTATATTTCCATGATAGAGTGAGGTACCTGTAGTCAGAAATCATATATAAATAATGATAATTGTTTTTCTTGTTCTCTGCAAAGATCTTGGTTGTATTATATTGTTTATATAGGAGTTTTTCCTTTATGAGAAGAAATAATTAGATATAATTTTATTATATCTAATTAAAGTTTTTTTAGTTGAGTCCTCATAGGTCATTTTAAAAAAATCAGAATACATGGTTGGGAAAATGCATTGGTCATAAATTTCAGATTCCAAACTTTAATAGTAATTGAAAATTACGTACTGTGTTTTGCAACTGTAAAAAATAACTTTTTAATGCAATACATTGAGTTGGCTTAAATTTCAAAGCATATGTTCAAAAGCAGTGACAGTGAAATCCAAAAGCAGTCCTCTGACACTGACTCATAAAAGTGAGGTTCTTTGTGCAGCACTACATTTTTTCTAGTTGCCAGTCTTGCTCCATTTTACTCTGAGTACTGATATATTTTTTGTTAATTATCTTGCAAAACTAGACTGCTCTAGCCTTTTACCAATTTTTATAAAGATGAGAAGTCAATTAGTAGCAACAAGGAATAAAATAAGCTGTGGCTATAGTTCTGCAGCAATCAGATAGCTTGAGGAAATGATTGGTAACAATGTAATGTGAGTTCTCATGCTTTTTGGCATCTTTGGAGAGTGTGCGTTAGGTATATTCCTTGCTCTCTGTCTGCTTCAGGGTGATCTTTGGGAATCTGTTCCCTCTCAAAAAATGTTTATTCCTTCTAAGAGTATTTTGTGCTTTTGTAAAATCCTTTCTGAATGCTTCTTAGCCGTGGCCAGTGATAACCTCTACTGCATCACGGATTTATTCAGTTGCTGTGTCCAGATTCCACTCTGACTCAGGGTCCCATTTCTCAAGGCCAGAACTAAGGACTGGGATATAAATAGGGAGCCTGAATCTCTCTTTTTGTTTCGCCTGAGAGCCTTTCCTTTTTGCCATTATTGAGGTAGATGAGGAAAAATTATTTTGAAAGATGTGTTCAAGCAGGTTCTACAGAATTATATAGGACATGCTTCTTCCTAACACTACTTCTTCCTGCCAAATTCATTGCAGCAGAGAATCCTGTGGGTGCAGTCCCTTGGGCGGTGGTGAGGGGATCTCAGTCTCCTACCCTCTTTCAGATGTGTGTACATGAGCTGAGCTCAGGAGTTATCTTCATGTCAAAAGGTGAGGGTAAGGGGCTCAATAGAGTTATATCCTGTTTACAGGATGTAGCTGTATACCCTTCCACAAAATTAAGTCAGGAATGGGAGAGGAAAGATGAAATCAACTGAAGTAAATGGACAACAACTCAGATAATTGTCAGTATTCATCTTGACGGTGTGTTTTTCAGCAGATGTACTTTCTTCATACCTTAAATTCTTCTGAGAAAAAGTATTGTGATTTCCCTGTGTTTCTCCTTCTGTTCTTAAAACTCTACAGGGCACAGAATTATTTGGAGGAGTGTACTGATGGTGGGCAAGGGACTTTGATCACCAAGCACTAAGATATAAAGAACATACTGGAGTATTTTAAGGGAGAGCACAGGGGAAAGGATATAATTAAATTTGCCCATTAAGGAATAGCTGAAATTTTTGAGCTTTACCAGTAAGCTGTTCTTCAATCACAGGTAGTCTTTGTTGCTCTTTGGAATGTAGTGCTGGAGTGCTATACTGTAACAGTAGTTAACTACTTTTAAAGGGTGTTTATTTCCAAGCATCTTTATGAAAATTAGGGAAGTACTTTTATCCCCTCTTTTTTCTTTTAGTACTTAATCTAAAATCTGCATGAGTGGTTGTAGTAGAATTAAGCTGTGAGTCTGTACTGTTGTAGGTACAATGATATGGCTATCCAGCATGAAAGAAGGCACTCTTGTTATGGAGCAACAGTGTATTTTATTTGATTTAGTACAGAGTTTGAAGGCTGTTTGAGCTAATCCAGAAAAAAACTGCTTGCTTTCTTATATGTCTGAGACAGGAGGTTTTATCAATGTAGTTATAGCAGTGACCCAAAATTACTTGAAATAATTAAACAGTAACCTAAAAAGGAGTGAAGGAAGTGCAAGATTGAGCTGTAATACATAAGTTTTTATTTGTAATGTCAAATTGAAAATGTGTGGCAGTTCATTAGTGTGGAAGTTCCAGAATGTATCAAGTGGCTAAACTTAAATTTCTAAACACTGAAAAATGCAAAGTTAAGATTCATATTCCCACCCCAAATGAGTGGCACTATTCCCTCTTAGACCCTGGTATGTTCTTTTCTATAATGTCTTGATATTTGGAAAAAGTTGCATTGTAAAATACAAGGTGTATATAGAGATTGCAAATATAAAACTGAATTAACTGCAGTTTTGCTTATACTTTCAAAGTATTAGCACACAGAAATATAAAAGACAATATTTCATATAATCATAGAATGTGTGAGGTTGGAATGGACCTTTAAAGGTCATCTAGTCCAACCCATCTGCAGTAAGCTGGGACATCTTTACTAGATCAGGTTTCTCAGAGCCCCATCAAGCCTGAATTTGAATATCTCCAGGGATGTGGCCTCTACCACCACTGTGGGCAACCTGTTCCAGTGATCAGCCTCTTTCATATTGATGAACTTCTTCCTAATATCCAACCTAAATCTCCCCTTTTCTCCTTAAAAACCCATTACCCTTTGTCCTACTGCTATATGCCCTTGTGAACAGATGTTCTCCAACTTTCTTAAGGCACCCATCAGGTACTGGAAGGCCGCTATAAGGTCTCTCTGGAGCTTTCTCTTCTCCAGGCTGAACAAGCCCAACTCTCTCAGCCTATCTTCATAGGAAAGGTGCTCCAGCCCTTTGATCATTTTTGTGGCCCTCCTCTGGACATGCTCCAACAGGTCCATGTCCTTCTTGTGCCGAGGGTTCCAGAGCTGGACACAGTATTCCAGGCGAGGTCTCAGCAGAGCAGAGTATAGGGACAAAATCACCCCTCATAATCTGCTGGCCACACTTCTTTTGGTGCAACCCAGGATGCAGTTGGATGCATTTTCTGAGCTGCAGATGCACATTGGTGGCTCATTTCCAGCTTTTCATCCACGGGTACCCCCAAGTCCTTTCCTCAGGGCTGCTTTCCAGCACATTTCCTAACCTGTATGGATAACAGGGGTTTTCCTGACCCAGGTGCAGGAGCCTGCACTTGGCTTTGTTGAACATCATTAGGTTCACCTGGGCCCACTTCTCCAGCCTGTCCAGGTTTCACAGATTCACAGAATGTCAGGAGTTGGAAGGGACCTCAAAAGATCATCTAGTCCAACCTCCCTGCCTGAGCAGGATCACCTAGATTAAATGACAAAGGAACACATCCAGATTGGTCTTGAATGTCTCCAGAGAAGGAGACTCTACAACCTCTCTGGGCAGCCTATAAGGTCCCTCTGGATGGCATCCTGTCCCTCTGGCATATGAACCTCACCACTCAGCTTGGTGTCATCAGCAAACTTGCCGAGGATGCACTTAATCCCACTGTCAATATAATTAATAAAGATATAATAAGATATTAAACAGCACTGGTCCCAGTATAGGCCCTTGAGGAACACTGCTTGTCACTGTCTTCCATCTGGACTTTGAGCTATTGACCACCACCCTCTGGATGCGACCATCCAGCTAACTCCTATTCCACTGAACAGTCCAGCCATCAAATCCATAATTCTCTGAGACTATCTGACTGAGTCTCTCTGACTATCTTGACTTATCAAGTTGTAGGGGACCATGTCAAAGGCCTTGCAGAAATCCAGATAGATGACATCCATAGCTCTTCCCTTCTCTACTGATTCTACTCCACTGTAGAAAGCCAGTATTTTGCTTGGGCAGGACCTGCTCCTAGTAGAGCCATGCTGGCTGTCTTGAATCACCTTCCTGTCCTCCATGTGCCTCAACATAGCTTCTAGGAGGATCTATTCCATGATCTTCCCAGGCACAGAGGTGAGGCTGACAGGTCAGTAGTTCCAGGGGTCCTCCTTCCTGCCCTCTTAAAACTGGGTGTAATTTTTTTCCTTCTTTGAGTCACCAGGGACTTCACCTGACTGCCATGACTTTTCAAATATCATGGAAAGTGGTTTGGCAACTACATCAGCCAATCCCTTCAGGACTCTGGGATGCATCTGATCATGTCTCATAGACTTGTGTAAATTCATTTATGGGAGGCTAATTTATGTAGAAGACTCCATTAATATAAACCTTAGTTTTGAACTTAAGGTGCAGTTTTTTCTTTAAGCACTTGTTCATTCGTTGTAGATGTGTGTGCAAACATTTTGACATCACTAATATTTTGAAGTAACCATATAAGGAAACTGGCATTTGTGAAACTCTTTCTATTATACATGACAAAATCATTTGAAAAGCTTTCCAGATAGAATATGGGAGGAGGTTTACAGAATAATTTTAGCCAAGATTCTCTGGCTGGTTTTAACTGTATTATATTTTGTCAAGAACTGCTTGGTGAGAAACGAGTATGTTGACAGTGGATATTCAGTAAGAGCTGAAGATGTTTTAATATATCTTCTCTAAGAAACCTTTTGATAATGGTAATAAAACAAAACCAAGCATATGTTCTTCCTCCAGCAAGGAACTAGTAAGTCATGAACAGCATTACATAGGTTTTGAAAAGCACTGAAGAAGTGGTTGTTCATGTATGCAGTTCTTCAAGATGAATTGTTCTTACAAGCTACTCTGTGACTTGCCCTTCATTACCTTCAGATAAACCTCACAATAATGTGAGGTTTATCTGAATTGTGATTACTTACAGTGAAACAAAGATTTGGTTAGGATGGTACTTTTCTTGGGGGTTATTTTGTTGGGTTTTTTAATGGAACTATGAAAAAAAAAAATTTAGTAAGATACTTCTAGTCAAGATTAGGTTGCCCTGACTCATAAAATAAGTAATAAGGTAAAAAATATTAACAAGTTCTTGACTGGAGTCCCACAGTATATAATACCTCTGAATTTCTTCAGGAAGGATGAGTCATCCTTTTCCATGTATATCAGAACTGTTCATGAATATGCAGTCACGCTTAACTCCTGTGTACTACATGAGTAAAACTTTTTAGATTTGCTTATTTGCAATCCTCAGCAGCTAAGGAAGCTGGGCATGCAGTAGAATTGTTCCAGGGAACATTGTGACAGAAATAAAATCTTTATAGAAGGCTTTTAGAGAACTTTACAATAATTCTATTTGTTGTCTTTTCTGCTATTCCCCTCTTGAATAAAGAAAGCTTTTCATGTTCCCTAATAAAAGAAAAAGGTGGAAGCTTATACTGCCATCTGTAATAAGAGATAGTGCAGTTTTTGTATTAGACTGAATTTAGCATTGGAAAGCATAAAAAACTTGGAACTTTTGAGAAGGACATAAAATATTTTTTTCAAATATTTAATATTTGTTTATTATTTCATTGATGTCTAATTAACTTCATGGTAATTGACTTATTCTTAAAGATTGAGTAGTGTTCTCCCCAGGAACAAAATCAATTAGGAAGGCAAGAATTCCTTGGAGGTAGGAGAGTAATACCCTTTGATTTTTTTATTCTTGTTTCAGTTTTTGGGGGGTTTTAAGGGTTTTCTTACTTAAAATGTATTACCTTTCATCTTACTGAAATGTTCTTTGTGCACAGTATAAGGAAAATAAAGAACATAATCTGTTCTAACAGTTTCTTAAAGCAATGGTCACAATTTTAAAATAACATTATGAAACATTCAGGCATAGTTTTGAAATTTGAAAGCAAATTGAATTAGAATCTGGTTGTGGAACTCTTGCCAAACTAGGTATGCAATCCATTACTGATCTATTTCCTTTTCTGATTTCCTCTCCTAGCAATCTGTCTTAATAGTTACTCTGTTTTAAATTTACCTTTCATTGTAGACTTGGAGAGGCATAAAGATACATTTCTAGAAAATAGTCCTGTTATTGTAAGTGCATCTAACCCATCTAGCTTTTAAGCATATGTATTAGTATTAATATTAATATAACTTTTGTTCCTTTACACAAAGCTGTTTTTTGCAATGTCTTGGGCCAGATGTAGGCTTTATGCTCTGTTATCCAACTGATTTCAATGAAATTAGCAACAGTGCATGAAATTGAGAAATTGTGTTAAAAACAGAATCTGAGGCCCTTTAGTGATTTCACCTGTGTAAATTGTCTTAAAAAATGTATGTGCAAAGTTTCCTCTACTCTGGGGCTGAATGTAAACTCGCTCTTCAGACACTGTATAGGTGCACAAGGAGTATTAGTGCAGGGATGCCACTGCAGCTATGCAGTGTCCACATGAGACCTGGCTGGCATCCAGACAGCTGGCGGCACACAGAGAAGAAGTGATCTGTCTGTCCTTGCATACTTTTACTATCTTCAATCTGGTGTCCAGTTTGCAAAGAATAATCATTTCACAGCCATGGTAAACCACACTATTAAACGTTTTCTAGCATTTTTTAAAGCAATATTGAGAATTTAGATAATTTTGGAAGGTTGGTGATTATCAAAGGATGGCAACTTAAAGCAAATACATAGTGACCAGGCATTGGGGAAGCGGGGGTAACTTTTGCTATCAGTTTTATTTTATAGATATTTCCCTACCTCGGTTCAAAAACCCCAATATTTAAAGTTAAATATTTTTTTCCAAAATGTATTTAAATGGGATGACTTGCCTAACATACCTGAGAATTAAAGAAAAAACATTTTCTGTTCATTAGTTTCATTTCTTATAGGCAGTTTTTATGGATGTAGAGATAAGTGAAACCAGTAATATATGAGACTTTTTAAAAAATTGTGTTGCTGGAACCTATTTTCTCATATTAAGACTCTTCTAATTCCAGTTAAAATTGTTTTAAGAGTGAGAGGAAAACTAAGCTTGGGTTAAAAGTCAGAATAGTAATGTAAAAATGAAAATAAATTTTAGAAAATTATATTAGTGATATAGTGAATGCAATTAAAAATGAATTATCATCGATGATCTCTTGGAGGATTTGTGTGTGTATGGCAGAAGATTTCCTCTCTAATTAAATAATATAGTATACCTTGGGAAGGAGATATGGGAAAAGAAAAAATCTAATGCACAGATTTGGTCTGTATTTAGGGATAAGACCACAGAAATTCTGCCACAGATTGTTTCTACCTACTTGAAAAGGGAAGATTACTGTCTTGTGTACACTAAACAATATGAATGAGAATAAATAGAACTGTTTCTGAGTCATAATGAATCTCTATTTTGCCTACACTGTTATAAAACCTGTTGAATTCAGAGGATGAACCAAAATAAGATTAAATTGTGTGGAAGTAGAGCAAGGATGTCTTTTTACAAAGGAAATTCACCAATTAGAATTTGCCTATATGCCTGACAAAATATTTTCTTGAAGGAAGTGTGTATTTATATTTATATTAATTTCTGATTACAGCATAAATAATAAATGCAACTTTAGAAAGAACTGTCAAATATATCCAAGTATATCAAAATGTTGTATTATTTATTAGTGGATATAATATAAGCAGTTGCTGAGAAAGGACCATAGAGTTGGGCCATTATTATTATTATTGTCTTCAAGTTCACATTTCCTCTTCTTGCTCTCCATTAATAGGTAGCATAGATCAGTCAGTGTTAAAGGAGTTGCCTCCTGAGCTCGTGGCAGAAATTGAATCTACCATGCCGCTTTGTGAACGTGTGAAAATGAACAAGCGCAAACGTAGCACAGTTAATGAGAAACCAAAATATGCTGAAATCAGTTCTGATGAAGACAATGACAGTGAAGAAGCTTTTGAATGTAAGTAGTATATCGTTCTGTTCCTACTCCTAAAGAAGCCTAAAATTTTGCTTTTACAAAAAGATATACTTTTTTTTTGTTGTTGGCCACCCTAAAAGATAAGAAAACAAATTTGCTGTCTAGACAAATACTTGGCCATTTTGAATTTTACTTACATTGTAAATTAAGAATGTTAATTCCCAGAAATTTCTTAAAATGTTTCCATGGTATATGGCTTGAAAAACTAATTATTGTCAACAGTTTCTGAAAATAGTATTTGCTGAAGTTTTGATTCTTTCTACCTTTGCTTATCTAAACTTCTTAATGAACTTATGTAAAACATAACGTTTTGCTGCTTTGTCTTTCTTACGGTCCAAAAGAGAAAGATTTGTTTGTGTCGTTTTTTTAATGCTTCAAATTCTTGTCCAGCAGATACACAATGATTATTCACGCATACACCTAAAATTTATAATAGTTTTATATTACCTGATACCTCTGATCTTTATCAAAGCAGCAGAAAATAATTGACTTATTTTTGTGGGTTGTGGGGTTTTTTTGGTGTTATTTTTTTATTTTTCCGTTTAAAATATGACTGAATAATGCTGCTTTAATAATGAGTATGTGTTAGACATCTTTTGGCTAGCCCAGTTATTCTGTCACCTCAGATAATAGAGTTGGCTGATTTCATGGATGAAATTACTTCCTTCCCCATATCTTTTTTTCTATTACATCTTAGCACCCTCTCCCCTTCAAGACTGTCTTTGAAACCAAGAGTGAACTCTCTGTTCCTCCCACCACTTTATTTCCATCAAGTCTCTGTTTTTCAACATTCATTTCTGCAGGATTTTTTGTTCCTGACTGAAAATGGTTATAACCTTCTGTGATATATATTCACTGCCTGGCCAATAATTGTGACTTAAGCTTTTTCCTTTACACTGAATTTCCTGCAATATATATCAAGACAAAATATTAGTTGTCCTGGCAAAGAGAATATATTTAAGCAACCAGGTTACCAATGTTCATTGGAACTTGCTGTGTGTTGTGGTTTAGTGTGTTAGATGGGCAAAGCAAGCACTGAATTGGAACATGAACACTCAGTAATAGTCACAATTTAGACAAATGAAGAAATTATCTGTGTTCTCTTATGAACGGATGAAATTTATTTTGCTTTGTTCTACTTTCCTTTCTTTGTTTAAAAGGAAAAATGCCCTATATATTTGTATTTTTAAATGATTGCTGGTGTCAATTTCAGGTACAATTTTCATATAATTCAAAAGAAATCGTTATAATAATGCTATAACAGAACTTTATATGATAGTCACTTGTTTTACAGAACATCTATACCATAGTGTTTAATTTGCAAATGTGGAATTTTGAGCTATTAAAAATACATAATTTATAATGAAAATGCATTTCATTTCTAGCTTCTCGTAAAAGACACAAAAAAGACAGAGATGAAGCTTGGGAGTATGAAGAACATGACAGAAGAAGTTCTGGTGACCACAGAAGAAGTGGTTATTATCATGAAGGAAGGAGGACTTCTGGTTGTGGCCGTTACCGTAATCGCAGTCCCAATGACTCTGATATGGATGATTATTCTCCTTCTCCTAGCCTCAGTGAGGGTAACTGATTTAAAAAAAAAAATATTTTCAAACACAGTACTAGTGATTTTTAAAATGATACGTTAAACATTTCAAAATAAGCACCTTACATGCATATTGAATATGTATAAGATATGTAAACAGTCCTTTTTTTCTATTAATTAGTGGCTAGAAAAATGAAGAAAAAGGAAAAACAAAAGAGGAGGAAAGCTTATGAACCTAAACTAACACCTGAAGGTACTTTTAGATTTATATTTTATGGTTTGTATTTTCTGCTTTGTATATAAAATAATTATCTATAATTTTCTTTTTTCACCAGAAATGATGGATTCTTCAACTTTCAAAAGGTTTACTGCTTCAGTAGAGAATATTTTGGAAAATTTGGAAGACATGGATTTTACAGCTTTTGGTAATATGTCAGGAATTTTCAAAATGTTTCCCCCAATTAGAAACACAAGAAACAAAAATACTCGCATCTCAGTATTTTCAAACTTCCTTCTTTGTGATTTAATTGCTTGTGATATATGCTATGGTATACTGCATTTATATGGCTTCTACCTTGAGTGGAGGCCTTTACCTTTCCAATGTCACTTGCTGCAGCAGGAAGATCTTCCTTCTTTCCTGCAGAATCCAAAAGGGACACAAATCACAGTGAGACAAATAGTAGTCACTTGGAGTGGACGGGATGCCCCTTTGGGATGTCATTATGGTGTTATCTTCTCTCAAATATGTATTAATAAACAGCACTAACATAAGGTGTTCCTCTTGCCAGTAATGTCAGGCACATTTTTTGCATCTGTTGGGGCCTTTGGCCTAGTAAAGCTGGATTATTCAATTCAGCAGCAGAGTGCTTATGCACTTATTACTGAGGCACTGAATTACTGTGTGCTCCTTATCCATTTCAGTGAAAAATAAATCAGATTAGCGTGTCTGATGTAGCAGTTCAGGTTGGCTAAGATGACTTTCTATTGAAACGGATAATGGAGCTTTTGCTAATTTTTTTCCTACCATCTTTGTCACAAGATTAGAACAATGGGAGAATTATAGTAAACAAAACACTACAGTAACGGTGTCTACAACATTAGATTAAAAAGTGAAATAGTGTGAATAGGGTTTCTTTCTATATGCCTTGTAACATGAGGCGGTTTTGTAAAGGCAAATGTGATTAAGATGCAGTACTTAAATTCATATGTGCTTTTCATCTATTGCCCTTCCTTAGATTTGAACTTTAGAATTAGGGCTACAATAATTGTAAGATTCATTTTACTGAAATAAGGGAGCACAAGAGCTGCAATAAATGGATTTTGTTATATTGAAAATATTTAACAAGTAGTCACAGCCAAAAGTTTCCACTATCAGACTTCATTAGATGGAACTATTAATATTTCTTGAAGAGATACTAGTATTTGGAAAATAAGTAGTTTTCTTCAGTTGGTCTTTTGATATTAGCTGTAAAATATTAGTTTCCTTGATGTCTTAGAAGTAGGATTGTTAATTTTTTTAATGTTTTTAAGGCGACGATGATGAGATTCCACAAGAATTGCTACTGGGAAAACATCAGCTTAGTGAGCTGGGTAGTGAATCTGCAAAAATCAAGGCAATGGGCATTATGGACAAGGTACATTTTCATAGTATTTCTTTTTAAACATTTAATTTTATTAAACATTGAAAAAATTGTGTCCCCTGTAATATTCTACCTTCTTCAGGTGTGCATGTGACAGATGCTGTGAACAGCTGTGGTACTGCTGACTTAACTGAACCACTGAATCACAGAATCACAGAATGTTCGGACCTGGAAAGGACCTTGAAAGATCATCTAGTGCAACTCCCCGGCCCAAGCAGGATCACCTAGATTAAATCACACAGGAACATGTCCAGATGGGTCTTGAATGTCTCCAGAGAAGGAGACTCCACAACCTCTCTGGGCAGCCTGTCCCAGTGCTCTGTCACCCTCACAGAGAAATAGTTTTTCCTTACATTCACATAGAACTTCTTATGCTCCAGCTTGGACCCATTTCCCCTTGTCCTCTTACTGGCCATCCCTGAGAAGAGCCTGGCTCCATCCTCCTGACACTCACCCTTTACATATTTATAGACATTAATGAGGTCACTCCTCAGTCTCCTCCAAGCTGAAGAGCCCCAGCTCCCTCAGCCTGGCCTCACAAGGAAGATGTTCCACTCCCTTAATCGTCTTGGTGGCCCTGCGCTGGACTCTCTCAAGGAGTT
>VXBZ01003486.1:160-24541 GCA_013399135.1 Heliornis fulica
CCAACTGATCCCTGACCCAGTCCTCTTCAACCGAGGCAGCCTCCTCGTTTATCCTAACTTCCTCTGGGGCTTCGGTCATAAGGGGCTCCTGCAAAAAGCTCCAACAGTATCAAAAGAGGCAAAGGCTGCATTCAGTAACCCTGCCTTCTTACTGTTATAACATGTACAATCCAGCCTTTGCATTAATAAAATTGAAAGGACTTTTTAACCTTTATTTTATAATTCAGATCTACTAATGCACAGTCTTCAGAACTACAAGGCCAAGAACAGAGACTTCAGGCAATGTAGGTCATCAACCTGACCAACTACTTGGCTATGCCTAAACCAACATTTGCTATTCATATCGTGTGCAAAATCCCATTCAAGTGAACTGTTCCATGGCTTTTCTTTGATTTGAGCTATTTCTTTATTAGAGATGTGTTCAACAGACTCCAAATCCCTTTTACAAGATGCAGGTAAGTGCATTAAATTGAAAGAATAAAAATAACATAGTAAGAATGGACTGGCAACTCAGCCGGGAAATCAAAACTGACTGGGGAAAAAACACAATAAATTGGCATGGTTATCTTTATTTATGCATTACAGCCCACTTCAGCCCATGCAACAGTTTCTTCTTTCCTGCTACTCCCACATTCCATGAAAACCCTGATATATATACACACACGTCTGTCATCAAGAACTACATCAGCAGTATCAGTGGAAAGTTTGAGGGTGTTGTGTCTTCTACAAAGAAGTTATTAACTTCACATCTTGAAAAAAATATGGGTTTGTGTATTCACATATTTTACATATCTGCTCACATTAAGTGATCAGCTTTTACTTGGCTGGAATGGGAATGGCAACTAAAGGACTAATCTAGAAAAATAAAAAAAAAACAGGTGAATTTAATCAACAACAATTTTTCTCCTGCTGTAATCTTGTGTTTGCTAGTCAAGAGTTACCAATTCACACAAACACAGCTTATTTCCGTGCTGGAGTTATCACTGATGACTGCTTTTACACCTTGGTATTTCTAGGATTAACAAAACCAACTTGCATTGCACTGGAGTTTAACGAGACCTACTGCCAAATGAGGGATGTGATCATTAAAACAGAACCCCACTAAGATTACAAGACCTTCTCCCTCTTACTAAGCAAAACCAGGTATGCAACTTTATTACTGAGGCTAGGCTTTCAGCACTGGTCAACACCATCCAGACAGAAGGTTTATCTAGTTTCATACTCCCCTCACTGCAGTCCTTTACATTGGTCTGGGTTTCAACTGCAAGTTCAAACACTGGTACTTTAACAGTAGCATCTTTCCCAGCACACCTCACCATGACTTCAAGTACTCTAATAGCAGAAATGGTGGGCCAGTATCTCCTACCACTAAAAAAAAGTGCACTGTCTCTTCATCTTAAGGCTGTTTCCAGCTATTGCTTCTTACTGCTTCCCCCTGTGCCAGCTTTGAGAGCCCTCATCACCCTTGTTTTACACAGAAGCACTAACTAGTTGAATAAACTCAGTTAATGCACAGCTACCAGGCTCAACTCCTTAAATTTCTTCCTTAAATTCATTAAAACTCTCCATTTCTTTGAGTGCCTTTTATTTTTCCAGCTTGCAGGCAGCAGAAGCAGAGATTCCCAGTAGCACATAAATATGACACTATTTCAGAAAGTTGCTGTAATCTATTCCAGACTGTCACCACCACCTTTGGTGTGAACATCAGCCATCTTGGCCAGCTGCATTCTGAGAAAACCAACTGAAGTTTTCCTGGAAGAACTCCAGAAGACATCCAGCTCCTTGCATCTCCCACCCCTATACTCTCGTATTCACTTTCTCCTCTTGTGCAAGTGATTTCAATAGCACCAACATCAAACCATGGATTGGTGAATATCAGGACCCATTAGATGTCTGGGTGGAATCAAACTTGCTCAAAGCTGCCCATATTGAGAGCACTGTTTGGTAGTACCTGAAATTACCAGCACCAAAGAACCCTGGTCAAGCTCAGGTTTGCATCACGCTCCAGCATGGAGAACACCACAAGACTGCAGAGAACCTGTGGCAGCAGATCATGCACTTCTGGCTTCCTATTCTTTGTGATTGCTGCTTCCCAGAATACAGCATACAGATTCTGCCCTACCTCCTTTGATCCTGCCTCTGTATATTGGATGGCATTGCCTATGAATATCCTCTGAATATCCTTAGCAAACTACTCAGTTATTTACCTTTATTTCTCCCACTAGAATCTAAAAACAATTCAATTGCCAACTGCTTTGAGAAAAATAAAGTGTCTATAATTAGGCCAAACCTAGAAAATCTATTAAAACTGCTATTATTCAGGAGGCAGTCCTATTTCTAATTCCATTTTTAAAGTCACAGAGTTAAGCTGCTTTTGAACTCATTCATAGTGACTTCTAATCTTCCTAGCTTCTTACCATCACATCACTAACTGTGACCATTGCAACATGGAAGACTCCCACACCATCCGCCCCAACCCATGGTAGCTACTCCTTATTTGGTCCACACAAACAAGCCAAATCCTCAAGTCTCCCCTATTCACACAGGCCTTGTTCTGACCTAGGATACTCTCATCTATTACTAGCTAGAAGCTGCGTTCCTCAAGGCATCCTAATTCCTTAAAAAACCACTCATCCAATAGTTTTCTCAAAACTGTGGTAGGTCCCTCGTAAACTTCCCAAGTCTTGTTCCTCTGTCTCTCAAGCTAGGCCTTCATGAAATTCATTCCTCTCTTCCCACTCATTCTAGCACTACTGACAAATTAACACAGAATTGGAGAGTCATTCAGGCTGGAAAGGAGCCTCAGGAGGTGTCCAGTCCAACCTCCTGCTAAAAGCATAAAAATTAAGAGATTACACTGAGCTGCTGAGGTGTTTATCCAGTTGGATCTTGAAAACCAGAACAAAGACTGTACAACCTCCCTGAGAATTCCTATCACACCTTACCAAGGCCAACCCTAGCCCTTCTCCTTATATCCAGCCAGAAGTCTCTAGCTTCAGTTTAAGCCCACTACCTCTCACTCTCCCTGCATGTATCTCTCTGAAGTGCCTGGCTCCATCTTCTGGGTAATTTCTTTAGAGATAAGGGACATCAATGGTTCAAAAACCTTCTCCACCACCCTCTCCCCTCACTTTTTCAAGGGTTACTGCATACATTCTGCCTTAAGTTGCTCATTGCAAGTTTTCTAACTCCAGTGGGCAACATTTAACATTTTCAACGATGGCTGAAAAAAACGCACACAGCATCATCTATCCCTTCCCTAAGCCTAACAGGGAACTCCTTTAATTGTTTCTGTCTTTCCTAAATCATTTGTGAAATGTGGGATTTTTATATTGATTATGCTCCAGTATTCCAGTACCTGGAGGGACCTCCAGGAAAGCTGGGCAGGACTGTTTGTAAGGGCATAGATTGATAGGACAAGAGCCAATGGCTTTAAACTAGAGCAGGGCAGGGTTAGATGGGACCTTAGGAAGACGTTCTTCCTTCTGAAGGTGGTGAGACACTGACACAGGTGCCCAGAGAGGTGAGGGAGGCCCCATCCCTGGAGACATTCAAGATCAGGCTTGATGGGACTCTGGGCAACCTGCTCTAGTTCAAGGTGTCCCTGCTCACTGAATGGAGTTTAGACTAGATAATCTTTAAAGGTCCCTTCCATCCCAACACATTAAATGATTTATTGTGATTCCTTTGTCCTTGATAAAGTGATTCTTCTTTGAGGCTCAACAGATCATTTTCTGATTTTTGTTGTGTTTTGTGGTGGTGTTTCTGTGCTCTTAACCTGGGACGGGCAACACTTTTAACTACAGACAGTATCTCCTCATTTATTCTTGCACTGTTCACTCCAATGAGGCATTATCATCTCACCAGCCTCCAGTTATGCAAAATAACATGGCTCTACTACAGCCTGCAGATCAACCTCTCATTTCTTGGTGGCCAGTTTCCCTGAGACTGGGAAACAGTTCTTTGCAAAACATGCAGGAAAGAACGGTAACTTCAGCAGTTCTCTGTACTGTCAGATCTTGATCATCCAAACCATAATCCTTTCTTCCTGCCAAACCACCAACACAAACCTTATGCGGAGAAACTGGCTTCAGGTTAGAAAGAAGAAAAAAGCATTCACCTACAGCTGATCAGCATGGGGAGAACAGAACAACATATGTGTCTCAAGAAATCACAATCGTCTCTCAATTGGAGTTTCAAAAGCAACAACAGGCAGGTGAGGGTCCTCAAAGTCAGCAGGTACATGACACAAGAGGACACGTCTGGTGGTCTGACCCTGGCTGGAGGCCAGACTCCCCCAAAGTTGCTCCATGACTCCCCTCTCAGCAGGACAGGGCAGAAAATCTCTGGAGAGGCTGAGCAGTGAGCTAAGGACAGGGAGAGATCATTCCCCAGTCAGTGTCACGGGCACAACAGACTCACCACGGAATAAAGGACAGAAACTCTCTAATTTATGCCACTGCCCTGCACACCCAGAGAGACCAGAGTCGGGGCATGAGGAGCACAAACAGCTTTAAAACCCCTCCCCCCGCCCCTCCCTTCTCTGCAGACTGGACTTGATNCACCAACTGCCCCAGCGTGGGTCACTGCTATAAACTCATAAAATGTCTCAGTCTCTCAGTCCCAGACTGCTGCCCCAGCCTGGTCCCTCACAGAGTCACAAGCCCCCCCAGCAAACCTGCTCCAGTGTGAGCCTCTGTCTCTCTCTCTGCCTCTTATCGCTCTCCACAGGCTGCAGGTGCTGTCAGGGCCTTGCTCCAATGTAGGTCACAGATTCTTCCCTAGTTCTCCCCCTGCTCCATGGTGGGCTCCTGCCTGGCCCAGGTGTCTCTCCATGGGCTACAAGTGGGGTCTCTTCATCCTCCATGGGCTGCAGGGGGACACCCGCTTCACCATGGTCTTCTTCACAGGCCACGCGGAATCTTCTCTCATCGCCTCCTCCTCCCCCTTTCACTGACCTTGGTGTCTGAAGAGTTTCTCACATCTTCTCATTCCCTTCTCTGGGGGCAAAATGCAGCTGTTTGGGCTTTTCTCTCTCTAAAATGTGATTCCCAGAGGCCTGTGACCAGTGCTGATTGTCCCGGCCTTGTCAGCAATGGAGTTTAGCCTTGGGAGCCCAGCTGGGATTTGCTCTGTTGGACCCTTAATAAACTTCTGCTTCTTAAAGGAGCTACATTGGAAACCCACAACAGGTTTAGGAGATATGCAAGTTCCCAAGCCAATGCCAACACATACTAAAGGAAATAGGATTAAAGAAACAGATTCCTTTCTCAAATCTGGCCACACAACACACCTTAGGGAATCTAACAGGTTCCTGAAAGATTTAGCTCTGCCAGGAATTCCCAACCACAGCATGCCCCAAAAGCCAGTGTTGGTCCTCACCTGGCTGCAGAGTACACTCAAACCACTGACCTGGACATCCAATACTAGTCCAAATCCCTTTTCCTTTGCCAGCTAAGTTTTCTGCTCAGCTAATTAGCTGGAACAGCTCTCTTTCTGGCACCAACAAGCTGCAGATGATCTTTGTTCCTATAAGGTACCTGTACCCTCACTGTCACATTCCGTACAAGGAATTATCAATAAAGTACACAGAAAATGTTACTGTACTGAAAAGCCATGAGTGTCGAGGCCAGGCAAGTCAGCCAGGAGGTGGATCCTTTCTTTGTCTCGTACTCTTCACATTCTTTCACATCTTACCTATGTCCATACCATACAACTTTATCTAGAGCTCATGTCAACTTTGGTGTGCATGTTTGGTGCTGTTAGTAATGCATGTGTTGTTGAAATGACATTTAAATGTGCTGAAAATTGTTTCAGTTCATTAAGAGGATGGCTGAGGAGGGGTGTGGCAGCATAACTATTTTTCACCTTGGCACTGAGGCAAAGGGTGTGGCTGTAGAAGATGGGATTGCAGATGGAAGAGACAGACCTGCTCCCCTCAGCATGCCCCAAAACCCACTTCTGCCACAACTCCACACCGTTCCCAGGCGGTGTGGAGTTGTGGCAGTTGTGGCAATGTCCCTACCCATTGCAAACCAGTTTGCAATGGGTAGGGAAAAATAGTTTTCTTTTGAGTGAATGATCTGAACCGGCTCATTTTGAGGCCCACTGAACCCCATCATCAACATACAGGGCAGTATCCCACTGCCAGCAGCAAGGGACTTTGTCCTCAGACACTGGTGAAATATCAAAGTTCTTCAGCTTAATAGCAAACAGCTATGTTTCCTCAAGCTTTTCCACTACCACCAGCTTTTCCCACAGCTCCTTAGAGTGATTGCTAAGTGATTACTAATCACTTAATCACTTGGAATCTCTTCATTAAACTAAAGAGATTGCAAGCAATTCCTTTAAAACAGTACTTATCTATGAACTTCAGAAAGTTTGTATATTTGACACCATAACAGAGAAGCCCGGTACAAAATCCCACCACATGCAGTGCTTCCCAGTACAAACACACTGGGAAATCTGAGCGCACAAAATGCAAATTTATACAAACATTCATGTTACAAATACAGGAGTTCAAAAGTACCAGACTTAAGATTTGTCAGTGCAATCAAACGTAGTCCCTTATGTGCCAGTATTGCAAAAACGTACATGACCACATTTATTTTTCAACAAGAACTCTGACTCATCCAGTGCTCTGAAGAGACATTGTTCAACGAAGAGAATGCTGAATGGGTTTGTGCTTTGGTTTTTGCTATTTTTGCCAAGACAGAACAAGCTTCCGAATGCAAAAGCATCTGAACAGGAAGGTCATGGTCAGAAGGGGTTACTAGGCTGGCACCACATGTTCCAACTTTTTTATCCTAAAATAGGAAATATGTATTTGTTTATACTCAAAACAGTCTCTTCAGCTATGTTAAAGTACAAAAACCACACCTGATTAGATTCAGATTTAGCCTGACAGGAGCTTTATTTCAAACATCCCACTGAGATCTCCAGCAGTGTTCTCACTGGTGTTCAGCAACAACACATTGAATGCTTCTGGCTGGATGCAGCAAAGAAAGCTGGACCACACAAGAGTTTAAAAATAATAATTTAAAAAAAGACAGATGACATCTCTTACACAGAGGTTTGTATCTTCAAAGATAACATATGGATCTGTTTTCACCTTGTATAACCTCTATTAAAATAGCTTCCAGATATGCGTAGAACAAAGTTATCTACTGATAAGTTGGGTTTTTTTACTCAACCTCTTACACTTAAGAGATAGATATAACAGTTTCCACATGGGAAGCTCACAGTGTAACTGTATCAGTTCAAAGCAATAGATTGACATTTGCGTCCCAAAGCCCTGACAACAACCCTTCCAAGGCTGCCTTACCAAAGGATTTTGTCAGCGGATTATAAGGTCACAGTTAACAGTAGCACATTAAACTACCTGATATCTAGATCAACAGACCTGTAAATTTGAGAACAAAGGAAAAAAACAACATGTGCTGAAGAGCTGTTTGGTTTTTTTCCTCCAAAGTTAAAGCAAATGGGCCTCCAGGCATGGCAAAAGCTCAAGGATGGGGAGCACTGAGGGGAGGGAGGATGAACAGCAGCATGAGCTCAGTGTGATGTAGAGGACATCCACTCCATTTCATATTGCAGTACTTGCTCCATCAAAACTTACTCAGCAGGATATCTGAACTCCATTTATTTACCAAAACCCTAAAGTAATAATTAAAAATAAAATGCTGCTTTGCAGAAGTGCTTATAAAAAGGGTTGGGGGTTCTTAAGCACCCAATGAAATCTGAACACTGCATTTTCAGGAAAGCACTAAAAATTGAGTTTTATTTTTTATTGTCACCAGAAAGGACCCGAGTATAGTCATACATCTACAAATGCAAAAAATGGCCCATTCTACCTGAAAGTTACAATTCTGCAGTAATTTTTCCCTGAATACAATAATCACTCCCATAACACACAGCTATGATTCAACACCACCACTTGTGACGGTGACCGTTTCAACTGCCATTAAGACTTTAAAGCTTTTTGAGATAACAAATTAAACATACCAGTATTTTCTAATTGATAAATCATGTTTAAATGAATAATTGGTTTAATTGTACATGAGACAAAGCTGTTCCTGTTCACAACAGATGGATGCTTAAGGGCTTGACATTATTTTAGTCTGGAATAAAGAAGTCCTTACATTGCCAACACCAAAAAAATACAGATACTCTTAGAGCTAAGGATGTCAAATAGCTGTAATTAGCCCCTTCGCTTTGACCGATCACAAGGCACTTAAATGGCCTTATTGCATTTTATAAACAGATGGGGAATTTTAAATCAATTAAATTCCTCCTAATCTAATATAGAGAAGCTGCTGACATGCCCTGTGCAAATGCTAAGTTTCACTTGCCTTGCCCATTAATCTAACTTGATTAGGTTTCTCAAGTTCCCCCATCTTCTTTCTCCAATCCTGATTAATACGAGGGAAAAAACCCAATCCACTAGAGCTACTATCCACTTAGCTACCACAACTTTTATGAAATCATGAAAGCATTTTTCTTTTTACTCTTGGAAAATTTATACCCTCCAGATGTTTGGCAAAAGAGCTGCATAAACCTACGTCCTCCCAACAACTTCCCCCTTTATCCGTGAGTCTGAAATATTTAAAAAAATCTGGAAAGTAGCTCCATACAATTTTCTTGTAGAAAAGGTTACAAAGTATTTAGGTTTTTTTTACTCCTTAAAAAAACGTGTGCGATCTTAATACTACTATATACATACATGCAAGATACTCTGTTCTGGAAACGCAACTCCTTTCCCCAAGAAACTTGTTTTGTCATACCATTATTAACAGCTCAATTTCCAGCCAAAATTGTGCAATTTTAAACTTTCCATTATCGCCAAGCTGCAAAGTCTATCTGATTTTTGTATGTTTTTCAGTATATGCCTTGGACGGTCTTAGAACAGCTGAATTCCAATAATCCTGTATTTTCAAGTCTGGTGCCTAAATACTCTTGTGCTTCAAAAATGAGATGCTCCATTTTTAGCTTCTCTCAAGAACAACGGCTTTGTAGTTTTCCATAATTATCAATTTTTTTTTCACTGTATGTGATTTGTCCCATAACCCATGGGGTTAAAAACACTCAACAACTGACACAAGTGGATAATAGTTCCACAGCCCCATGTATTTGTGTTGGATACTCAAGTGTTCTTTACCAGCTAAACCGATTTACTCAAATTTAGAAAGTAATTTTAGTTCCCAAGTTTGGAAAGTTATTTAAAGAGTTTAAATTTCCCAATCTTTCACAGTTGCTAAGGCTCCCTTTCCCCAGTACTAGAGCAAACAACACTCCTTTAACTTTCCTCCCAGACAAATCATACAATGGTTTGGTCTGGAAGGGACCTTAAAGATCATGAAGTTCCACCCCTCCTCCATAGGTTGGGACACCTTCTCTAGACCAGGCTGCTCAAGGCTCCATCCAACCTGGCCTTGAACACCTCCAGGGAGGGGGCATCAGCCACCACTTCCATGAGCAACCTGTTCCAGGGCCTCCCCACCCTCAGAGGGAAGAATTTCTTCCTAATACTCAATCAAAATCTACCCCCTTCCAACTTAAAGCCATTTCCCCTCATCCTATCACTATAATCCCTTCAAACAAGTCTCTACCCAGTGTTTTCTTCAAGGACTGGAAGGCTGATATAAGATCTCCCTGGAGCCTTCTTTTCTCCAGGCTGAATAGCCTCAACTCTCAGCCTGTCTCAGCACTGGAGAGATGCTCCAGCCCTCTGATCATCTCCATGGCCTCCTCTGGACCCGCTCCAACAGCCCCATGTCCTTCCTATGCTGAAGACTCCAGAACTAGACACAAGACTCCAGGTGGGGTTTCACAAGAACAAAGTAGAGGGGGACAATCTCCTCCCTCAAGCTGCTGGACATGCTCCTCTGGATGCAGCCTTAAGTGGTCACGAACCTGATCTTCTCCTACAGCGAGAAGGGCTTTACCCCCTTGTGCCACATCATGCTGTCCACTGAGCCAGGAAGGGTGACCAGAGCTGGTGCTAGTGAAGACTGAAGCAAAGAAGTTGAGTAATTCTCGCCGGGTTACCTGTCCCTGCTCGCTCTGCTTATGCACCTGCCTCATGCTCTTTAGTTGGACCAGCAGGTCTTGATTCATCCATTCAGGTCTCTTCCCTGCCTGATTTCCTACATCAGGGAACCGAGAGATCTTGTGCTCTATGGAAATCATGCTTAAATATCTGGCAGCTCTGGTCTGCTCCCTCATCCCTGAGGACCGTTTCCCAATTGGTCCTACTAGTTAACTCCCTGAAGAGCCGGAAGTTTGCTTTCCTAAAATTGCATGTCCCAACTACACTCCTCACCTGTCCCATATCCCTCTGGACCTTGAACTCTACCAACATGTGATCACTGCTGTCTCCAATCCTGACGTCACTAACAATCTCACGCACACTGGTGACCATCAGGTCTAATACTGCTTCTCCTCAAGTAGGGCTGTCCATTACCTGAGCTAAGAAGTTATTTTCAATGCACTCCAGGATTCTCCTAGAAAGAAAAACTGAAATCAAGAAATCAAAAGTTATCTGTGTCACCCCTGAAAAGCTCTATGCATCACTGCCACTAGGAAAGACAAAAAAGTAATTTCAAATTCCAAGGAGAGAAAGGCTGCCTGTTAAGTTCCTTCCTGCAGAACTGGAAACACTATTAACATTGTTCCAAGAACCAGTAAAATCTACTGGAAACACCAAAAAAAAGGTTAAAGACACCAACACGTCATTCTTCTGCTAAGTGACAGGTTTTATATGCATTTCAATTTTCAGGCCTCACTTTCAACAGCCCTCCGTTGTTAAAGAACCTGCTACCAAGAAACTCCTCTAATAAATTCATGTGTATTCAGGTCTCTCCAAGAAGCGTCAGGAATCATAGAATCCCTTGGGTTGGAAGAGACACTCAAGATCAAGTCCAACCCAAGCCTGACCTTGCCTAGTCCACCTATGGACCATGTCCTTCAGCACCTCATCTCTTGGCCTTTCCAATCCCCCCAGGAATGGGGACTCCACCACTGCCCTGGGCAGCCTGTTCCAATGCTTGACAACCCTTGCAGGGGGGAAATTCTTCTCGTGTCCAACCTCAGTCTCCCCTGGGGCAGTTTGTGACCATTTCCTCTGTCCTGTCGCTTGTTACCCCACCTCTCTGCACCCTCCTTGCAGGGACTTGTAGACAGTGAGAAGGTCTCCCCTCAGCCTCCTCTTCTCCAGACTCAAAAGCCCCAGAGCTCCCTCAGCCACTCCTCAGAGGACTTGTGCTCCAGACCCTTCCCCAGCTCCCTCAACTGCTCCTCGCAGGACTTGTGTTCCAGACCTTTCCCCAGCTCCCTCAGCTGCTCCTTGGAGAACTTGTGCTCCAGACCCTTTCCCAGCTCCCTCAGCTGCTCCTCGTAGGACTTGTGCTCCAGACCCTTCCCCAGCTCCATCACCCTTCTCTCCAGCATCTCAATGTCCTTCCTGGAGTGAAGGGCCCAGAACCGCACCCAGCACTTGAGGCGCAGCCTCACACATCAGAAACTTCCTTGAAAAACCCAGAGCTGCAGTAAGGCAAGATTTTTTTTAATTAGGACCTAAGAAATGTTAAGAACTAGTAAAAGCATCTTCAGCATCCTTTCTGGACGCAGGCAAATGTTCTTGATAGAAGTGCCCCTGGTTCTCCATGTGCATGTGTAAACGCTATGTTATGAGGTATTCCCACATGGTTTTCCTGGCTCTCTAAGGCAGTAAGCACCTGACACAAAGAATTTCCTTGTGTTCCAAGCTTCCACCTTTCTTGGGTAGCAGGGAACTGTAACTGGCAAAAATCTGCAACTTTCTACAGCACCACCAAGGTCCATTTGTGTACATTCCCCTGTACACTCCCGAAGTCCTTCCCACGTAAGATTTTGCAAGCTTTTAGTGTACAACAACAAGCATTTTTCAGAAAAAAAAAACAAACCTTGAAACCCTATTTGGAACTGACCTTGGAAGGAAAAAGAAGTAAAATAAAAACTTCTTAGTTAGCACTAGCAAAAAAAACCCAAACTTCTCTGCTTGACACCTGCTTTAAGCTTCTCTCAGCTGTTCTACCATCTCAAGTCAGAAAGGCATATACCATGCTGTTAAGTTTCCCACCATGTGGTAGAGAAACAAAGTAATACACAAGAGTTGGAGCAAGTGCCAGATATGGGGCCAAAAAAACCCAGAAGCTGACCAAGTACTGAGACACTAAAGAGAACTACCATTCAGAAAGTAAGCAGGAAGAAGTTTTTTTACAAAGAGGGTTGGTGAGACACTGGCACAGATTGCCCCAAGAGGTGGCAGATGCCTCATTCCTGGAACCATTCAAAGCCATATTGGATGTGGCTCTGAGAAACCTGGTTTAGTTGAAGATATCCCTACTCATTGCAGGGGGGCTAATGTGGCCTTTAGAGGTCCATCCCAAGCTGTTCTGAATCCAAGGAATAGCTGGAACAAAGGTGCCTCTTGTTTCTTTACAAAAATATTCTTCAAATATTTTCTCAAGTAATGACACCGATAGAATATTTTTATTAAAATGCTCCCGCCAATCAAGTACAGACTGCAGAAACAATTTAACAATATTTGGATATGTTTGGAATCAAATATATCACTTCTATAGAAAAAGAAGTCCAAAACCTGAAAATGAGTCTCAAAGGAGCAACACTTCTTACTACAATGTTGGTAATTGGATTTTTTACACTTTCCTCAATTTTAAAATACAATCCATTTACCATTAAACACCCAATGGTTTCATTCCATTAAATGCATATTACTTAACTGCTATTAAAAAAAAACCAAACATGTACACATCCATAAACCTGCAAGATTACCATTTTATCACCTGGTTTATCATCCAAAGAGAGTATGTTACATGATCAAGCTTGGGGTTGTTTTTTTGCACTCTCTGGTGACAATGTGGAAGCACTGTGCTTATAAAAATCTCTGTTTAAAAGAACCTGAAACATGCTTTACCTTTACCACAAGTTATGCACAACAACATTATTTCCCAGTCAGCATTCACATTGTCCTCCTAGCACAAAAAGACACAGTGGTCTTTAGATAGCATCAGTTAACAATTCTAATGCAGCCATTCTACCACATACGATGCCCAGTGCAAACAACTTTAAAATAAGTTCTGAAGTTTTGAAGCTCCCTTATGAAAGGGCATTGGGAACCTATTTCATGCGATGAAAACAATTTTGATAACATCAATAATGAGTCACCAATACACTCAACAGTACCCTTCAGTTACCACAGGGAATTATCTAATACCCACTCATAACCACTCTCTAGTTTCCACTGTCAAGACATTGCTTGTTTTAACACAGCAAGACTACCTCTTGTTACGATTTAGCCAATGTCTCTTCTACTTTACCACAATCACTAGTCACAGGCTAAAAAACCCAAAACAACACAACATTTGGAACAGCAGGGAAAGAAGAAACACAGATACCTGTCAGGTATGTCTCTCCTTAAGCATCTGAAGTTGAAGGACTGCTGCCTATTGCCCCATATCCAGAAGGGCTTACCCTGCTACCATGCTTTTCACACAGCCATACTGCCAACACAACAGAAAAACGGCTGTTGAGCTTCATGCACGGTAACATGCTGTAAGAGATACCACTTCTCTCATTTACAGTCACTACTAAAAAAAAAATAATCCATGTGCATTTGCATTAAAAAAAAATCACAAAAAAAAATCCACATGCGTGAATGCTTACACTTGAGTTTATTGGGCTTCTCAAACTGCTCCACTCCAGCAGACTGAAGCACTGCAGAGTAGAGCTTGGTGTTAAACGTGAAGTATCTACTGGCTCATTTCACCACCTGCAAGTACCCATTAGAGAAACATAAATCCACCAAAGAACTTGTGCTATCACTAGCACGGAAGACTTTGGACATAGTTGGATAACCACTGCTCTTTCCACAGACAAGAAAAATCTATTTGTTAGTAAGCACAACCACGACCAAAATGGCCTGACCACGAGAGGAAACAACCCAGATATGTAGTAAGAGCAACCCTGACTAAGAACTGCCAAGCGGTCAATGCTGTAGGGCACAGAAGACACACATGATGACACAAAGAGGTTGTCAGATATGCACAGGTTTTGCATAGTCAAAACTATTTTTACATTACCAACGGATCCATGACAGACAACAGTGGACCTAACAGTGGAGAAGGATCAGCAACATAGCAGATGTTTAAGTACCGACTCAGCCACTTAATTTGTCCAATTTAGAAAGCTTCCACTTTAAAATTACACTATTTTTTTCTCACTGCTATCTAATAATTGCAGCTTTTACTGTATTATTCAATAAAAGTAACCCACAACCTCAAAAACAAGATTGAAAGGGAACACAGGGACAAAGACACACGCCACCTCTACGCTAGCACTGCCACTCAAGCTCATGGGTCCAGCTAGTTTTGGATTTGACCACAAAATACATTGGTCAGTTTACCAAACAGCTCAAGGAAGACAAACTCACAATCAGCAAACATCCAATACACAAATCTGCAACAGCTAAACTAATCCTTATGTTACTGGAGCCTTCTTGATAAATCCTAAACGTAGACTGAAAAATCAACTGAGACTATGTGGAGCCAAACATAGAGCAACTCCAGAGTAAGACAGAGCAGCAGTGATTTTCCCCTACAGCAAGGAAAAAAAACCCAAAAACCCAACAGATAGGCCTCTAGCTTCTGCTTCAGGAGTACCGCACAGCTCATCAGTCTGAGTGCTAAAAGGCTTCAAGGCCATTCCTTTTTCTATGCAGGGAGGAGAAGGGCAAGGGCAGGAGAAACAAGGCAAAGAGCAAGAATGAGCAGCTCCAAGTATGGTCCTCATTCCCACAACATGTACTACAACCTCAACTTTTAAGTTTCTTAGTGATTGTTACACAGTAAAAGAAACAGAGAAAGGTACCTGTTGTGGTTTTGCATGGTGGGGATCTGGCAGAGGCAGCTTCTACAAGAAGCAGCTGGCAGCTTTCCCCAGGCCTGACACAGTAAATACCATCCAGGCTCAAGGCCGGACCCATCAGCAACAGTCACAGAACCTCTGGGAATCACATTCTGGAGAACAAAAACCAAAGCAAGTGGCTGCTTTATGCCCCCAGAGAAGGAAGTGAAAAGATGTGAGAAACTCTACAGACACTAAGGTCAGGGAAAAAGAGGTAGGGGGGAAGCACTCCAGGAGCCTGTGGACAAGACCATGGTGGAACAGGCTGTCCCCTGCAGCCCACAGCAGATGATGGGGAACAGAGACCCCACCTGCAGCCCGTGGAGAGACCCCATGTTGGAGCAGGTGGACACACAGGGAAGACACTGTGAAGTGCGTTGGAACAACCTGTGCCTGCAGTCCATGGAGAGAGAGAAGAGGCAGAGAGAGAGAGATGGAGCTCTCCAGCTCCACGCTGGAGCAGGTTTGCTGGAGGGCTTGTGATTCTATAGGGGACCAGGCTGGGGCCAGCAGTCTGGGACCGAGAAACTGAGAGACATTCCAGTGATAGGACAAGGAAAGTTTAATCTGAATATGAGGAGAAACTTTTTCACTGTGAGGGTGACAGATCACTGGAACAGGCTGCCCAGACAGGTTGTGGAGTCTCCTTCTCTGGAGACATTCAAGACCAATCTGGACACGTTCCCGTGTGTTTTACTCTAGGTGATCCTGCTCTGGCATGGGGTTGGACTAGATGCTCTTTCAAGGTCCCCCTCCTGATATTCTGTGATTCTGTGATTCTATGAGTTTCTAGCAGTGACCCACGCTGGGGCAGCTGGGGAAGAGCCAAGGCCCTGTGGGAGAGGACTCACGTGGAGAAAGTCATGGAGGACTGTCTCCCATGGGTGGGACCCTACGCTAGCACAAGGAAAGAGTGTGAGAAAAGCATCCCCAAGAAGGAGAAAAAACTCCTGAGGACCTGACCCAAGACTGAAACCTCCATCCCCTATTCCCCCCTTTCCCCTCTGTGCCATCCTGGGGAGGAGAAATCCTGGATCAAGTCCAGTCTGCAGAGAAGGGAGGGGCGGGGGGAGGGGTTTTAAAGCTGTTTGTGCTCCTCATGCCCCGACTCTGGTCTCTCTGGGTGTGCAGGGCAGTGGCATAAATTAGAGAGTTTCTGTCCTTTATTCCGTGGTGAGTCTGTTGTGCCCATGACGCTGACTGGGGAATGATCTCTCCCTGTCCTTATCTCACTCCTCAGCCTCTCTAGAAAGATTTTCTCCCCTGTCCAGCTCAGAGGGGAGTCACAGAGTGACTGTGGTGGGAGTCTGGCCGCCAGACAGGGTCAAATCACCACAAGTGCCCAAAGCCAAATACTTGATTTTTTTCAAATACTGTTTCTGGAAAAAAAAAATGAAGGGAAAAATCTTTTTACTGAGCTTCAATCTCTGGCACAGTCTTTGCAAATTGAAGTAATTCCCATCAAGTACAAATTATATACAAACATCTGCAATGAAAAAATTAAACAGTTTTGTTCAACTACACAGGATTGTAAATGAAAATTTTCCCTCAGTGATCCCGATCATCTTCTCCTAACCCTGCCTCCCAGTGTCCTTTAATGACATATATCTGACATGCGTTCTTTGCCACAGTGAATTCCAACAATTTCATAACATTTCTTATTACTTACAATATAAGGCAGAGATCTCACATTATGGACTTCTACAGAATTGTGGCTTCCTTCCAGGGAGCAAAACAATCCTGAAGTTAAAGCACAGTAACATGCTTTCTCACTCCTCTGCTTCTCCCTACTGTATTAGGGCACACAGATTGTCTCTGAGAAAAAGAGGTCAGGTCAGAGCCTCCTCATAGCATTGCTGTCCTCCATAAGACATATACCTTTCATCACTGGCCTCCTTCTACCCACGTTTCTTGTTCTATCAAGAAAAAGCAGACCAAAAACCCCCAGCCCCCCTTGCCTCCACAACAGCTGCAGGCCCTGGGCTGCCCTGCAGAAAATGTTTTGTGGCACGACAGGGCTGAAGGCCCTCGAGTTAGTCAGACCACCGACTCTTACAGGTTTTCAGGTCTCCAGATGCAAACACTTTTTTCAAGCTCTGAGTGGCTTGTATTTTGCCTGTATCAGATTAATGGCAGATCTGTGGGACACTAAGGTATTGATCTTGCACTATAATTTATGGGAATTTTTAGATTTAAGGTTCTAGGACAAAATAAAGTTAAAACCAGCAAGGGCAGTGCTTCAATCCAGGCTGGATTCAAGGCAGCTCTGAAGGAACAGCAGCACAGGTAAGAGGCAGACACTGAAAAAATGTATTTTGGGTATGGATTCATGTGGCAGCTAAGTAGTACTGGCACCTCCCTTCTGCCTTCTCCCCTCACCCCACCCTCCCAAACCAGCTCTGAGTCCACCTGGTTACAGCATCAAGCCAACTCAACGCACTGAATCGCTTGAGAAAAAAAAAAAAATATTCACTTGCCACTAACTTGCTGCCACTGTATCAGAGCATCTGACAGGCACCAAATGCAGCCCAAGATAAAAACTTGGGGGCAGCAATTCCCCTTTTGAGCAATAGCTGCTTCCTTAGTTGAGCTGCTGGGTGAAACAGCACCCAACCCAGAGGCCGGGGACAGATGAGGGCCCCAGCCAGCAGAAAGCAGGGACACAATCACAAGATCACCATTACAAAAACTGTGACTCTTGTGCACAAGATGGGGAATGGAAAGAACAAGCTGTCCCCGAACTGCAGCAGAAAACCATGACACAAAGGATAACACAGCAGAAAGGGAAAGAGCAAAATGCCAGTACTATTTTCTTTTTCCAGTGGGAAGGAAGGATCTGACTGAGCTGAAAGTGCCCATACACACGCACACCCTTCTGACTTCATTGGCAGCTTGTGAAGAGTAAATGGCACACTACATTAGCATGGAATATTGATTTAAGGATGAAGGAGATGCTACCCTCATAACTTTCTTCTGAAGTAGCTGTTCACTTAGTCAGTAGCTGCTGGTTCCAAGACAGACCCACCACTGACCAAGGCCAAGCCCATCAGTGAGGGCAGCAGCACCTCTGGAACAACAGGGTTAATAAGGAAAAAGTAACAACCCTAGGAGTGTTTCTGAAGCCCAAGAGAGGAGTGAGAAGCTGTAAGAGAATCAACTCTGAAGACCCTCAAGGCAGTGCAGGAGGAGCACAAGGTGCTCCAGGTGCCGTAGCAGAGATTTCCCCTGCAGCCCCTGGAGGATGGTGGGAAGCAGAGCGATGATCACTGATAAATGACCTCTCCCTGTGGTCACCTTGACCTACAAACATTTCCTTCTATGTTCTCTGCCCAGTTGAGGGCAGTGACAGAGGGACTCTGGGGGGCACCTGACCTCCAGCGATGGAGGCCATGGCTTTCCTCCCACCACAGGAAATGAAAACTGGGAATAAGTAATAAAAAAAAAAGCAAAAATTTGAGCTATGATGAATTATAATGCAAATCCAGAACAAAAGACTATTTGCATCTATTTCTGTAGTATTATGACATAAGCTTTTAGTGCATTTTCTGTGTCCATAAATAGCAAATACTAGAAGAGGCAGAATTTTTCACGCCTATTTTGCTGGCATCCAGAAGGAACACTGAAAAAGAAGTTCCTGCTAGCAAATGGACAAGGCCCAACTACGTTTACCAGCTAGGAGAGATCTAGCCATCTTCTAAAAGGGATGTACACAGAGTCAATAAAATAGACATGTCTTAACCTTTAAGAGGAACAAGACATGGAAGATCAAGAGCTGCTTCTTTCTTCACTGCCTCGTCAGTAATCTTATCACAGACACCCACTACAAGACATGAGGAAAAAACTAATAAATATTCAAGGAGGTTTAAGAGAAATCTTGTTACCAAAACTGAGTTAATAAAATCAAATAAAACCAAACTTCTCTGAACCAGTTTTGTCAGACATCAGGTAAAGCACACAGCAAATCAGCTGCATCTGAGCCCAGCACACCACCATAAAACCAGACACCTGTCCATGCTGGATGTTTCCCAATCTATGTACATATTGACCGGAGAGCTAGCGGACTGAATCCCTGACGCAGGGAGGTAAATCACTGCTTAGGAAGCAAGCTGAAACAATGCTGCAGACTTCTGGAGAGGAGTTGCAGCAAAGAAAACTCATCTTCATGTTTCTGCTGGGGCAACAACTGTGAGAAAGAACAAAGTGGGTAATAAAACAATAAGAAGAAGGTAGAAGGATACAAAGATGGTGTGGAGGCTTTAATAATTCAGCCACAGACTTCAGCTCTGTCCTCTGAACCCTTCATTGAAGAACTGTTTTCCTCCACATCAGCACAGGAAAACCAAACGCTTACATCTTACTGCAGATCTTCAAATTTGGGTCTGCAATCATGGCTTCAAGGGAAGTCAGAATGCTGCAGCTCATGCTTCCTTGAGAGCTACACACGTTGTGCCAAGAAACTGTCAAACACTTTGAGACTTACTCCAAGGTAAATACACAGATCCTTAGTGTGGTCTGACCCTGGCTGGAGGCCAGATTCCCCCCACCGTTGCTCTGTCACCCCCTCTTAGCTGGACAGGGGAGAAAATATCTATGGAGAGGCTCAGGTGTGAGATAAGGGCAGGGTGAGAACACAGAAGTGGTAAACATCTGTGATTTGCACACAGACCTTATAAAGACCTCTGTAACAGAAAGCCATACCTTTATGACCAGAAAACAACTAACACGCCCTTATGATGGAGCATGGTATTGGGAACAGGCTAAAGAGTATGTGTCACTTCCTCCTCTGATGTCACATAGTGTTTTTAACACCACACCAATACTGCTAGCATTACAAAAGCAATTAAGTTACACTTTTGGGCTCTGACCACTACCTTTAGTTTTCAAAAGAAAGGTGTTCTGCCTCCTACACCCCACCACCCCAGCCCCTAAATATTCTGTCATTAATTTATTTTTTAAAAAGCAACCAGAATTTTTGCATGAGCTCATACAAGCTAGCAGTTATTTCTAATAGTACTGCCAGAAAAGGTATTGCTGGAACATTTGCAGTAGCCAAAAGTGTCAAACACTAAATAAGTTTAATTTTTTCAGGAAACCTTTTAGCTCACAACTTCTTCAACTCATCATACATACCCATTATGCTACCTGCAGCACCTCAAACAAAGCCCCAAAAAACCCAGCAAGCCAAAGCTTCCCATTGACACACATCAATTCTTCTCTTCTTAATGGGAAATAAATAACTGGGATCAAAACTATGCAAGAGGGCGCTTTCTGCACAGGCAGACACAAACAGGAACCAGAGCAACCTGTGCAGCAAACACTTGCACTTTAAGAGTGACATGTTATGGGATGGAAAACACAACACTCCAGATAAACAATGAAATTAAGTTATAATTATGATGGTAAACCATGTGTCAGTAAATTTTCTATCTTGGGACTAGTTCTGTAGGCCGTTTGATAAAAGTTATCAAGAGCAGCACTTCCCATCTGGCAAACCATGATGTCATGGAATAGACTTCGATGAGAAAAAAAGAATCATCTTCAGCATCTTTACAGTGGGTAAGCTCTGCTAAGAGATTCAGCTCAGTTCCAGAATAAGCCTGACCTACAAGTTCCTAGGAAATCAAAGAGAAACCAAATCCATACATTTAACATTTAAAGCTAATCAGAAATTCAGACAAAAAAAAAAAAAGGCGTTGTGAGATTCACACGATTCACACGCAGGTCAAACAGCCAGCTGAAAAGCCTAGAAACTCACATTTTTATTTCCAGGGCTTTTATGTCACATTTACTGAATGCAAATCATATGTTATACAGCCAAACAGCCCGTCTCACCAGAACCACAAAGCCACACGTACAACAGACTTCCAAGAAAAGAAACAAGTGTAGTCATATGTTTTTATAAGACCCAGAAGCTCCACCTGAGGGGACTACCGCTGTGAACAACTCTAGAAGACAAAGCCACACAGCCTAACAGCAGTGGGATGGTCCTCACTGCCACAAGGATATGTATCAGTTTTATCCATGACTACTCCTACATACATCGGCCTTAGATTAGTAAGGAACAAGTAAGGCATCTTCCTGCACAGACAACCTGGGAGAAGCAAAGAAATGACCCAACCCCACATCCCCTAGGCTTTGGGGGGTAAAACTGAAGCTGCCCAAACAGAAGTGCGCTTGGTCCCCGGTGCTCTTCAGAAAGAGATCTTTGAATGCCAAAATCCTCTTCTGCCACAGGAAGGATTGCACAGCCTCTCAAGCTTTTCTCTCTTACCCAAAACACGCATCTTGTTGCATAAGCCAGCAAATTTTAGCTATGTGCTTTGCAAAAAACTGCAGCAGAAAGCTCTGCAAAGGAGAAAGATATAAAAGAGAGAAGTCGGAAGTTATGAACCACAGCTTTCAAATAAAATGCAGTTTTCATGAATGGACAAGTGGTGTGTGTCTAAATGAGACCAGCTGTTCAAAACTAGCATACCTTAATGAAAAGCAGCATACAAATACAGTTAGACACAATAAAAATACACATAATTATATGATACATTGTCATAAAATGGATATAGGTGTTCAAAAAAGCACACTGATGTTCCTCCTCCAAAATCTCCACTGCAGACTGGATTTTGTTTTAAAAAGGGGTGGGGGGGTGAGTGTGTGATTACAACCTTTGTTCTCTGTCAGCACAGGATAAAAAGAAACATTTTAAAGGGACTAATAAAAACGCTGAAGTACAGGAGTTTCACAGCACCCTTACTCTCATGCTTTTACCAAATATCCCGCCAGACCTATGAGGGAACTCCAGATCTTTCCATGACATCAGAAAGCTGAAGCACCTTACAGTCTTAAGGAAAGCAAGCTTAGTCTACAGATCAAGGAGGTACAATTCAGCTTAGCTGCCAATCACCATCTCAAAATTCTCCTTATCTTCCAGAAAAGGTCATAGCAGATATCCTTAGTTTTCACTGAAAGATGCACTTTTTTTTTCCAGAAATTACAGTGTTGGAACAACAAAGCCCCGCAGCATCACTGTTCTAGGGCTTCCTTTTCCAACTATGATTTTTCTAGTACATGAAGAATACAAACAACTGTCAATCAAGAAATTATGGTCTTGTAAAACCGTGAGGATCCATCACACCACAAATGCCCAGAACTGTAGAAAGAGTTGGGAGTCTACTCCCCATCCAAAACTCTTCCAAGCTGAACACTTAATTTGGGATTTTGAGTTGTCTTTAGAAAGCAACGTGGTCTTCGTTTTTCCCTACACCTAAATACAAACATTCCCCCCAACTTTCACTATGACCTGGAACAACACCAAAGGAAGCTTCTAATCACCTTCACAATTTGTTTATAGGTAAAAATAACATAACATTCCTGCCCCAACACAGCACACACACATTTCCATTAATAAAGTATACACACAAAGTAGAAAGGAACTTGCTCTCAAGTTTCTTCTTTCCTTTTCCTTCCTCAGCACTTCCTCTCAGATTATGGTAACATCCTCACAAGTACAACCAATTTATAGTGTACTCAGCATCAGAAATGTCCCATTAAACCTCCCTGCAGTCTGCCTGTTTTCACACAGACAAAAGCCTTTGTTGAGGCAGAGGTCAGTCACAGAAGCCATACACAAAGCACAGAAGAGCACAGTATGTCCAGTAAAAAGGCTGCTGAAAATTTGAGGAAGTCATTGGCAGCAGCGTCCTTTGCTTTGGGCTGGACTCCACTCACATAAAGAGGAAAACAGCTGCAGAGATTGTCAGATATCAGTGTGCTTCTAGAAGAAGCAAAGTACTACACAAGATTTGTATCCACACAAGTACCTGATCCCAGATTTCTATCCCTTCCTCTGCAAGTTAGCAAGTTCTGACTGTTAATGATGAACAGGCCTATCAAAAGCAGCACGTGCAAGTACCAAGTGACCGCAGAACACGAGCACGAAACGTATAACTTGATATTGAAGAACTGCCTGTAAGCGCTGTCATTTAGGTAAGGCAAAGGAATGGCACTTCAGATCAAAGGTGGTACCTAAAATCTTTACCAAGTCTTCAGAGTGGTCAAGCAGTTTGAACTAACACTTTGCCTAATCAATTAATCCAGCAGCTATGCAGCAACGGGAATTTCCCTCTCAGACATACCGCACAAAGACAGCACGCAGTCTCATTTGGCGTTTCAGATTTACCATATTGCAGACCCACGTGTAAGAAAACTCCAGGGGTTAAACACACCCACAGGACCTACTACACACAAGAGGAGCTAACCCCAGGATACCCCGGCTGATCGCAAGCACCAGCGGGCACCCTTGCAAGAACTGTTGCACTGAGTGTGGCTGCAGTGCAAGAGCATGCAGGGAGCAGCTGCACACTGCTGCAGCTCCCATGTCACAGGAATTCCTCTTGCACAAGCAACCTTACCTGTCAGGTACTGCTTCATACTGCTCTGGGCAGGCATGCAGCAACAGGTTGGACGTGGACAACAAAGTTAGTAACCCTGTACTTTTCCTCTGCAGCAGTGGTTTGACACTGGAGGCAAGGACAGCCCATCTGCAAGCTGTTTCCTCAACCACAAGTGCCCCCCAACATATAAAGGTGAAATAACCACAGTTTTCCTCACCTGAACGCACTGATGTGAAAACTGATCAGACTGAATGCTCCTACCCCAAGAGCCTGGCACTAACAGCATCTCTGTTCGTCTATCCAGGGCACAGCTCGACAGCAGGGCTGGGGAACACACAGTGAGTAACTGCTCCAAGGAAACGCTGCCTCAGTCTCCTCTGTCCCAACACCTGCACAACGGACCACTGCAGGGAACCGCCAAAACTTACTCTGCTGGCAGAATTTCTGGCAACTCCCACGGGGACCACAGGACAACGGTTAGGACCCAGCTGGAAGCGTAAGGATGGGAACAGCACCTCTGGGGGCACGGCACCGACACCCGGGCTCGCTGCCCGCCAGAACCTTGGCCCAGCACCGCAGCTTTGCTACCTCTGACTAAGGGCTCCCGCACCACAGGGGCGGCGGGAACGTCACCACATCCCGGCTGGCAACTCGACGTGCAGGACAGCGCCGAGACGCCAGGAGCTTGAGAGATGCGAGGCGGCGGGTTTCAGGCTTCAGCCGTTCTTAGGGACAAGCACCAGGCAAAAACCCCTCGCAGGAATTTCCAAGGCACCCAGCCGCGTACCGGTGCCCGCGCCGCCTCCCGGCCACCGCAGAAGGGGCGCCCGCCACCAGCCTCGGGCCGGCGGCCAAGGAAGAGGGCTGGAGCCGCCACCCTCGCCCCCTGCCCGCCNCGGCCCCTCAGCCGCCGGCAGCGGATCCCTGCTGCCTGCCCGGGCAGAAGGGCACCGCCAGAGCCCGGCTCTGCTGAACGGCCCCCGGCTCCGCTGCGACGGGAGACGAACCCCGGGGGGCTCAGGCTCCCGCC
>VXBZ01003487.1:0-19258 GCA_013399135.1 Heliornis fulica
GTGTCCCCTCAGCCTCCTCTTCACCATATCAAACAAGCCCAGCTCCTTCCACCCACCTACTGCTATAGCAATCTTCAGCATGAAAAAATGCCCATTTTGCTACTAGGGTCTTTTGTTCAAAAATGAATGGCCATTAATGTAGGAAAAAACCCAAACTGATCCCCTTGCAATCTCCCTCCATCCCTTTGCTGTCACCTAGCTATCTCCAGAGCAGAATAAAGGGATTTAGAACATCATCTTCTTTGGCTTTCTACATGTGTAGACTCTTTGGAGTCAGTGATCTATAATCCCCTTGAGCCGAAGTCCTTGAGTGTCTGTTCACTGTATACTGCTCCAGCCATGACCCATCAGTTTTTGATCCTGCTTGCTTCTGAAGTCAGGTGGAGGAAACACCCTCTTTAGTGTGGTATGCTTGGCCACTGGTGGGAAATGGGACAGTCTGAATGGACACTGGGGCCTCCATGATTCTGCTGGGCAACAGCAGCTCTGAAGAAACTGGGAATCTCCACTCCTACAGAGGAGTTATGAACAGAAGTGCACAGGAACGGAGGGCACGGCATGGGACTACAGGGATCAAAATGCTTTGCTTAAGCCCTTGCAGTCTCCTAATTTTCTACCAGAGTCTTTAGACTTGAGCAAGTCACAACTCAAGGGACCTTCTGAAGGGAAGATCTTCCCCTGTGCTGGAAAATAAGTAAAGTCTGCATTTTGTGGCTGTGAGAAGATTAAGGAACAATGTATTCTGTCACTGAATAACTACCATGTCTTATTAAGGGTTTCCTAGGGCTTAATAGGACTCAGACCCTATACATACTAGAATAATGAAAAAAGAAAATGGTCCTTAATCTTCTCATAGCCACAGACCTCAGACAAAATATTTTGTTTTCCACAAGAGGGGGAGACCAAACATTCCATACAAAACATGAGGCATACTCTCAACAGAGATCCTATCAAGCACTGAATTACTAAAATAGGTTAAAAATAAATACTAAAGCATAAATTACAGGTTGGGCATATCTGGAGGATCCTCATGGGAACTCACTTCAGTGAGACCTCCCATGTCTCTGGTGATCTGACCCAGAGCTTCAACACCCTGTTGGGAGATTTTCCAAAAGTCCAGCATGGATCTCCCAAGCCACAGCTTGTCACTGTTGTCCAACCATAGACACAAGACCACTGGAATAATTATAATAAACCCCAGTCACTCATATTAGGACATCTGAGGATGGATCACTTTGAAGAGGAAGATGCTCTTAACGCTGGTGCTCTGTTACAGTGGGTGCACTTATTCTATGGGTACAGATAATATATCTCCTGCTATACTGCCCTCAGAACAAATTAGAGATGACAGAAAGAAAACCTACAGGCAGAGTAACTCGAACAGAAAACAGTAGTAAAAACAGAAGCTCCCATGTATTTAGCTTAACAAAAAGGAAGGTAATTGGATGCAAAGATCATGTTATTAAAAATAAACGTTGCTACTGTTTGTAAAAGATATGGGATGATTGTGTAAGATTCAATGGTTGATGTTTGAAGCTATACAAGTTCAGATAAAAGTATACATTTGTAGGTATTTGTTAGGCATACAGCTATGCCAGACATCACTGTCAGCTTCAACAGATCTTGGCAAGATGATTTCCCATAGATAATGCGCAGCTTCAACACTTATTTCCAAGAAGTGCTGTCCTAGGCACCATCTGCCTTTGCAAACAAAGGTATCTGTGAGAACAACTGACTGCAACAAAGTCTTCAAATGTCCTTTAGCCCCAGCACACTTTCTGCAGCCTGAGACAGGCCCTTAGTCCTCGGTGGCACTTTTGTCCCTGGCACCACGGAGTTCCCGAGAAGCTCTTACGTGATCATGGAACCATTTCTGGGAGTGTTTTTCTAATTCACATTCTCTGGGGGATCAGTATCTACTGATGCAAGGCTTTGCCCAGCACACATCCACACCTGAGTCAGTTGTTCTGGGGATGAGCTGTGGCATGACATGAAAAAGGATCATGACCTCCTGGAGAGGAGGCAGCAGGACTGGACAGTGCAGGCAAAATACCCTGAGACTTGCTGCACTGCAACGAATCTGTCAGGACAGCACCTCAGAGAACACCCAGTTGGGCCACACTCCTGGGCTCTGATACCCACATGAAGGAGTCCAGTGAGCCATTCTCCATGAACTCAGTAATGACTATGACTAGTGAACTCTTGCTCACCACACTCTCCACCTGGATGACACTGGAGTGGTCAAACTGCCCCATGATGCTAGCTTTGCTCAAGAAGTCCCATCTCTGCTGAGGGAGTATAAAGCATCATCCCAACTAAGGGCTTTACAAGGGAAATGTACAGGTTTGCAGACATGTTTAGAAGGCTGCTATCCACGTGAATGACTGTAGAGCTCGGCAGCCACTGGACCAATGACAACCTTCCAAGAGAAAATCTTCCTTGGATCATTCCATTGCTCTTTCCTATCTGTCTTTCCACTGCTGGAACCCTTGAAAAAGTGCTCCCCATGTCAAGGAGGGGATCTCCGCCTTTCCCTCTCTCTCCCTGACTCCTTCCTTCACTACCCACCCCTTTCCCTCTGGAAGAGCAGCTTTACCAGTGCGCTGGTGTAGGTGGGATCAGAGGTGTCATCCTCCAGAAAACGGGAGAGGCCGAAGTCGGACACTTTGCAGACCAGGTTGCTGTTCACCAGGATGTTGCGGGCAGCCAGGTCCCGGTGCACGTAGTTCATGTCGGCCAGGTACTTCATGCCGGCCGCAATGCCCCGCAGCATGCCCACCAGCTGGATCACGGTGAACTGCCCGTCGTTTTGCTTAGGGGAAGAGAGGGAACAAGTTCACATGAGAGGAGAAAATGCACAGCCCACCAAGGTCAGGCAAACAGCAAGCAGCTGCTCTCTACACGGCATGTCAAGGTACTGCTATGCCACAAGTATGTAAATTCCTTCTCACGGGGACTGGAGGTCACAGCCCATGGGCATCACTGCTGTCATCCAAAGACACTAGATCTGCCACACCCTACAAAATAGGGTTCAGGAGGGGCAATCTAGTGCTACTATGCAGGATAACTCCCTTCAACACAGTGAATCACCCATTTCAAACTCATCCCTACAAACAGGCAGAGCAGCTGGAGAAGTGCTGCTGAGTTAAAGCTACAACAGACTGTCCCTCCACATCCACTGAGGCACAGTTTGTAAATGCACCTGTGGGCATGTGTGCAGAGAGACACAGCCTTTCACCAGCATGAGTGTACACACACACTAACAGAGGACAGACAGCCTTGGGTCTGCCTCTGCTCTTGAGACATGGGCTGCTGGACAAGGCAGTAGTTGTCCCAGTGGGTCTCTGGGCAGTAAAGGGCACTGCTACACTGGCAAAGGGAACGGAGCCTCTTCTGCAGTCCTGCTCTGGCCCAACATACTCCTGGGATCTCATACCCTCAAGAAGGAGTCCAGTGAACCATTTTCCATGAACTCAGTAATGATCATGACTGGTGAACTCTTGGTAACCACACCCTCCAGGTGGATGACATTGGGGTGGTCGAACTGCCCCATGATGCTGGCTTCACTCAAGAAGTCCCGTCTCTGCTTCTCCGTGTAACCAGACTTCAGGGTTTTGATGGCCACAAAGATCTCTCTTTTGCCAGGAAGCTTGAGATGCCCACTGCACACCTCACCGAACTCTCCTGTGAACAGAAGGAAACAGGTAGGGCTTGTCAGTCTCCAACCTCTGCCTTTCTCCACAAGAGACCCTGCTCCCATGGACTCCATGGCCCATGAGGCCATGTTTGCCTCATGCACCCCTGAGGCAACCACCCATCATGTGCTCCAGGCTTCCTCCCTCCACTGCAATGATTTCCCTTCAGTGGCCCCATCACTGGGCACTAGATGCACATGGGAGTTCCTTGTCTGTGGCACTGGGTACACTGGTTCCTCCAGCACTGGAACACCTTGTTCCAACTAGTCCAGGCTGGGGTTAAGACCTTGCTGACACCAGTCTTCCCAGTACATGTCAGGCTAAATCCTCACCAATGACTGAAACCACAAAGGAAATTGTGCTGCTGAAGGCCAGGCAGACAATTCACCTACCTGCCCCAATCACCTGCTCGATTTTGACACAAGAGATATCAATTTCTTTTGCAAATTCCCTGACAGCCTCATTGGGATCTTCATAGGTGAACGGGTCAATATAAATCTTCATCCCCGGAGTCACTGCATAAAGGTGAGGGAGAGAGTCAGACAGACACAAACGAAACAACTGATGTCTGGCATCAAGACAAAGATAAACCCATTTGTGTGAGGGTCTTTTGACCCCAGTAAGTCACATAATCAAGAACATGAAACAGACACAGCAAAGCAATCTGAGAAAGAACGTGCTAGGCTATGTTTGTACATGACTATTCAAAGCAGATGCTAAGGCACAGTGTCCCATAAGACACTGCAGGGGCACTGGAGGGTAGCACCATCAGCTAGGACTGCACACTGACCAGAGATCCATGGTTCCTCTGCAGCAGGACTTGGCTTTGCCAAACCCAAAGGAAAAGCAAGTGAAGTGTTTTCTCTCCTGAGATGGTGCAACCACACCAATGTCATACCAGGCTCATCATGCTGCAACGCTGCAAGGGGACCATATGTAGAGACTGCAGCTCTGCAGCTGGCTCCCACACCATCCCATCAGAGCTATGGGAACATGGAGGAGGGGACTTGGGTTCAGCACAGGATAGTGGAGGTCTGCCTTGCAATGTAAACTGAGCACATGCTGTTCTCACTTCTCTACATGGAGATCTACAGGGGAGGCAGCTCCAGGTGGCACAACTGACACAGCCACCAAGCCAGGCTGATTCCCCCATGGGAGTCTGTAACCCTTCCAGGGCCAGTGCAAGCAGGACACAGTCCACCTTGTGCCTTGTTCTCCTGACAGGCAGCCCTGATTGAGGCTGGATTCCCTCATGGTAGTTTCAACATGGTCAAGACAAGCTGTAGGAGAGACTGGGGACACTGCAACAGCCCAGCTCCTCCTGCTAGGCAGACCAGAAGACACAGTGGTGTGCTTATGTGAAAGGCCATGGCCATGGCACCTGGTGAAGTCAGGCTGCTGATTCATGTCCTACATGGGACAGCTCTTCCCTGCAGTTTTCCACTTTCCATACTCATTCTGCTGGTCCGTGGCTTGCCCCAGAACTGGGGTATTTGGAGAGCAAAGCTCACAGCCCATTAGATCAGGATGCCAAGACGAAAGTAGAGGCACAAGGACCAGTTCCACATGCAGTAGGGTGGTAGGATTCAGGGAGTTGCTGCAGTGCTTACAGGGCCTGCAGGCTCCCCGTGCCCTGGCAGTTTGCTGGCCATAAGCTGTAGCCTCTCCACAGCAATCGCTGCTGGGGAGCCAAGCAGGGACTGTGCCTTGGACTGGCATCTTGAGTGATGATGCGGCTAAAAGACACCCCAGGCCACGTTCATCTGCTTCCAGTGGCATCAAGCCTGTCCCAACAGTCATGAAGGCACAACTGGTAATGCCACCCCAGCCTGAAGCTGTTATGTTATGCACCAGACCCCAGGAGGACGTGTGAATGTATGTTTACACGTGCAGCACGGGCTGACAAACAAGTGAGAGCTGTATTTACATAATGCTTCTCCAAGAGTGTCACTTTCCCTGGGAGGTCACAGCAATGCAGCCAGCACGCTGCTGTGCTGGCAGTGCTGCAGTTTGTTTGGGAAATGACTCTCAGATAAACGTGGAAACAGTGAGTCCTGTGCTGAAACACTAGTGATGTTCTCTGTTATCTGAGCAACTCCCTGGTCTGTACAGGAGTAAGGTACAGACAGGACAGAAACCCTGAAGCTGCAAGTGTAGCACAAGGTAAATAACCTGAGATTTGGACTAAGCGGGATTACAGCAACAGGTCTCTAGGGAGGGAGGAGAAAGGTGTTTCAGAGGACACGCAGCAAGGCCTTGTGAGGGGAAGGAGGTGACTCCTCACACTGGAGAAGTCTCCCTCACACTGGGGTGAGGCAGATTGTGCAGGAGGTACCAAGTGGGAATGCTGGATACCAGCGTTTTGATACTTAGGGGTGCTGGAAGAGGAAGGCTGCAAGAGAGGGTGAGTTATGTATTGAATTATATACCCATATATATAGGTGCATCTCACATCTACTATGATTCTGGAGGCACTGGGACAGGCTCTAGGAAAGGCATCTCAAGATAGGAAGGTTCCAGAAGAACACCAGCACTCTGCAGGTGGCCAGTCAGTGGGGAAAAGACTCTGGCTTCTGCTCATGAGCTGGGCAAAGTTCAGGGCAGGAAGACAAGGTGGAGGCAGAAGAGAACGAGGCTTCGGGGGCAAGTCAGGGCTGTGTGCTGGATGTCTCAGGGCTGCAGAGCACACACAGGTGTCCCCTGCACAGTCAGTAGGGACAGCAGCAGGTCTGCAGCTCTGGCAGCGGGCAGGGATACAGATCACCGGGGACTGGCGAGGGACGCCAGCAGCACGGGGTCCTCCTGGCCGCACATGAACCCGCCTGAGCCCCACCCCCGCACACCACAAGGAATGAGTGAACAGGACACAAACCGAGAAGAGAGCGGACCCCCAGGGCTGGCGGGGGGCCGCGGTACGTACTGTGGCCACTGGTATAGTGCTGCAGCTTGTCGGTGTACTCGGAGTCAGCGCGCTCAAAGCCCCGTCTTCTGGAAAGAAAGAGACTTCTGAGCACCACCATCGGCCCATCAGGGCAGGGAGTCACTGCAGGGGCATCTGGGTTCTCCTTTACCTTCCCTCCCACATCCCTGCCACCAGCTGTCACCCCCTTGCCCAGCCCCAGCCCCAGGCTGTTCACTTGGACTGACCTACCTGTTGCACACGATGATGATGATGACTACAGCAATGAGGAACACCAGTCCTGCTGCAGAAGAACCGATGATGAGCGGCAGCTTCTCCTGGACACTAGTCTGGTACTCAGCTGGCACGCAACAAGAGGGAGAGGGTTACTGTGGCACAGGGTGGGTCTACACCAACACGTCCATCAAGGTCTGAACACAGCCCTGAATACTGCCCACATCTGCACAGCTGTTGATAATGAGCTTCCTGGCATTGTTTTGGTCCAGGACAACTAGGGCTGTCCCAGGCATGGTTCCAGTTGGCCAAGGCAAAGGATGTACCCTAATAGGTAAGTTGGATGGAGCTATTCCTTTTGGGTGGGAAAGTTTAGTCACATGAATGCATGTTGTGCCTTGCTCCTTGGCCTCGGGGCCAGAAAACTGGCTTGGCCTGTTCTATTTAGCAGCCCAAATTTAGAAAATAAAGACCCAGGTCTGCATCTGTCATCAGCAGCTAGGCATGTGAAAATCATAAATTTAATCTCCTCTAAATCCAACTGAGCAGACACATCCCCATCCCAAAGAGGCCCAGCAGAAACTGGCTTGGATTACACAGTTCCCCACAAGGACCACCAAGCGCCCACACCTCACTCCAGCTCATGCCAGGTTGCATAAATACATACACGTGGCTTGTCCCTTGAGAGGCAGCCAGGGACCCAGCACTGGTACCCAGCACTGCTGCCCTTGCATCTCCATCTTGTCCAAGCCTCTCCAGACCCCCATGTCACCCTTATGCAGAAGCAGCTGAAGACTCACCTTCAGTCATGGTCTGGAAATACATCTTGCCACTATATCGGCCATACCCGGCCACAGTACGGGCCCGCACCTGAAAGACGTAGATGGTGCCAGCTTTGAGGTTTTGCACTGCCACAGTGTTGGTGGGGCTCTTCACTGTTGTTGAATTCAACTCACTCAGATCCTGCCAAGAGAAAACAAATCTATCATCAGAAAAATGAGTCCAGGATCAGGTACTGCACTTCTAGGAGGAAGCACAGGAGATCATGGTAGCATGAGTGGAACACTGCAGGGAGACCTGTCATTCCTCCAAGCTGGCCTCCTAGAAAGGAGACATACAAGCAAGAATGGGATTATGGACACCCCTGGGCTACACCATCTCTCATCAAAGGCTCTCAGGAGCTAGAAACCTCAGGCTGCTTCTCCAAGCCTTGAGCTCAAAGGGAATTGCATCTCTTTTCTGTGGCTGCTTCCTCTTAGCATGGTTCTCTTACTTCACACCTCCTACTAATCCAGTGCCTGCAGTCTCTCAATTTGCTCTTCCCCATCTCCCTTTGCCTGTGCTGCAGGTAGAGCCCCTCTGAACACAGGGCTTTCAATGTCAGAAGTACTGCTACCATTCTCCTGCCCAGGCCCTGCTTTCACCGGGTACCATGGCAAGGTTCTAAAAGCTGAGGAACACAAGACCATATAGAAAAAAGTATATTTAAGAAAGAGCATACTTTTTAAAGACCACTTCCAAAATTCTCTGTCCTCTCTTGTCTGCAATTTTTCTAGCTGAGGACTTGACCATTCCTATCACAGCAGTGCAGCTGGTATTGCACTTGTGTAGGCAATTGATCCATCACTGCAATTAGTAATTATGCCCTTAGCTGGGCATCCAGAAGTACAAGTGGATGGGACAGGATCAACCTGTGCAAGCCAGGACAGTCCCTTCCCCTCCCCAACCCACCCACCCACCACCCCCCAACAAGGGACATGGAAAAACAGTTCAACAGGAGAGGATTAGAGACGATACTGAATGTGGCATTTCTCATGACCAGGGTGAGGTGGCCCGATGACTGACAGCCATGAAGTCCAGCAAGTCAGTGCAAAGCAGTAAACATAAAAGGAGACACAGGCACAGATTTTTGAACCAAATTTCTGCAGTTACATTGAAAGTGCTCCTCCTTTCCTACAGTACCTCTGAGCTGGCTGGTCAGGATGCCTCAACAGGATTGCTGGTTGGGACAGATCAGCAGCTGGCAGCTCAAAATCTGAGCTGGCAAATTTACAAGTGAGTTCCTGAGATCTGCTAACTTCAAGTCACTGCAAAGGGCAAATCATGTTCCAGAACTCTCACCCCGCACAGACTCACCAGTGAGGTGAGATAACCTGGTGAGAAGTAGGCAGGGACTGGCAGAAAGAGTCAGACATGTAGTTCATGTAATCTCATCAAGTGGGACTGATGGTATGATCAAGGGACTAGCCTTTTGTCTCAGTTGTGAAGGGAGAGGTCTACTGGGAGGGCCATGGAGGGATTTCTTCTTGTCCCAGGCTAACAAAAAACTCCCAGTGAAACTCCCAGTGAGGAGCAAAGAATTTGCTCCCCGTGACCAACTTCCTCTGCAGTGGAATCCTGAAGGGCAGAGGGAATCAAAGGGGCAAACAGGCAGGTTACACCTGGTGAAGAACCAAGGCTGTCCCAGACAATAGTGCACATCCTGCTGGATGTCAGTCCCTTGTGCTGCCTTTGTCTGATCAGGCCTCAGTGCTCCCTTGGACCTTTCCCAGGCAGGCTAGGAGAGAAGTAGGTCAGGGAATGTTGACAGTTTGAGTGCTGAAGGGCTTGGATAAGTCCTCCCAAGCCCTCGGATGGCACTAACAACACAGATGTTTTAAAATCATTTCTCCAACTGTTTGAGGGAACCTCATCCCTGCTCCTGGAGGACTTTAAATGGAGTGCAATGGGCATGCTTACAAGATGTTCATAGCCTGGGAAAGCATGTCTATCTCAGAAAGGCATCCTCATGCTGGTGCCTTTAATCCCAGACCATAAGGAAAGAGCATTTACACCTCTTCACCCTCCCTCATCAGACCTATTCCTTCCCCTTGGCATATTGCTCTGCCATCACCTCTCTGGCAATTAACTGTAGACACTTCTCCCTCTTCACCTGTCTGGGCTCCTACAGCAGGTCAAGGGCATCCCAGGTTGTCTGAAATTCAAATCTCTTTCTCCCAGGCTGTTTTGTGTAGGGGTTTGATGGTGGTTGCTTTTTTTGTTTCTCTTTTTTTCCCTGTTGATTTTGGTTTGCATTTGGAAAAAAACACTCTTATTTCCTCATAGTTCTGATTTTGAACCCTCAACTCGTTCCCCTTTCCATGAGCCAAACTCAAGCTGAAACCAGAGTCTAATCATCAAAGAGTTTCCAGACACACAGATAGCCTGTGAAACGCTCATAGGATTTGCAAAAATTGATTCTAAAAAATCATGTCTCAGCAGTCAAAACAAAACAAAATAAAAAAAAAAATAAAGCCAAAAAAAATGTCAACTGACTTACTTGGCACAGAGCATCTCTGTGCATCTGCACAGCAGCAATCTGCTGTGGTTCCTGAAGCAAACAGAGCCACATGTGCAAAGCTAGTCTGAGGCTGTGTGCCAAATAATCACACACATGTGAATCCCATGGGATCAGAGATACGCTGGGGGGGACACTCAGACATGGCAACAGGGTCCTGCTGGCCACCCTGGGGGTAGATTTTTGTGGTCCACAGCTCACAGACTCTCATGGGGAGTACCACTTGTGGAGAGATCTCAAGAGCCTCGGCTGACCCAGCCAGGTATCTGATCAAGTGTGTTGTGGTCGGAGTGTCTGGATGCCTCCCGCAGGAAAACTGAGCCCAGAGAGAAGCTGTGTGGACCCTAGGCAGGGACTGGCACTGCAGGAAAGCTATCACAGGGCTTCCTGGAAAGGGTTCCTCTTCATCCTCTTGATCTCACCATTTTCCCCAGACAGAGCCTCCTCCAAAGTTTTGGGCAGCATGGGGGAAAAGGGCTTCCCAGCTCTTGCTCCATCCTGGTGACAGATGAGACACATCAGGCAGCAGCTTTGGCCACAGGCTTGGGGATGCTGGTGTCCGACACTGAAGGCTGGAGACCAGGGAAGTCCCCTGAGCCAGCCCAGGGGCAGTGCTTCCAGACACCCATGGTATGAACCCTGGTGATGTCCAGTTCTGAGGTGGGGCTCTTACTAGAAGCTCCTGGGCACCATGAAGGCTACAGCCAGCTCTGCTCCCACCTCCACCGCCAGCTGCCACAGGTTACCTCTCCCCTACCATGTGTCCTGCCAACCAACCCATGTCCTGTCCTCAGGACATGCACTGGTTGAATACATCCTGGGTCCTAAAACACTTGCACTGGTGTCTGAACTGGGTGCAAAGGATGGGCTGAATGTCTTTTAATAATTACAAAATGGATCACTTACAGCATAACCTAAGATCAGTCACTTTGTATAACAAGATGAGCTAATTATGCTTTGTAGCACTTTGCAGTGGGTCTCCAGTTCCCACACTCAGGGATGAATTTGGCAATGTTGGACAAAAACTACTACACCCTTTCTGAATGAAGACAACACTCGCTTTTTTAACATGACAAACACTGCCAGGTGCTTCTTGGAGGCAAAAAAGAAATACATGAAGGAGAGGACCACAGAGAGCAGACACAGCATTCTGGGCTTGTGCAACAATCTGCACTGATTTGGTCTAACTACATGTGAAGGAAAATCATCATGTTGCCTCCATACAGGCATTTCTAATAGTATCTAATAACAGCCATGTTATAAATAATCTGTGAAATGGAAACAACCCCACACCCTTCTTTCAGGTATCATGAACAGATATTTTTCTGTTAACACTAAAAACACTTAATCCAATACTTAGAATTTAATTTATGTCTTTATATTGAAGAGAAGAGCCCAAACACTTTTTTTTATAAAAGATTCATATGCTGCTATTCTTACATTTAAACTGTTTTCATGCTAATAAAATATAATTTTCTACTGGGAAAAAAAAACAAAACCAAAAAACAGCTTAACTAGCTCCAGAGGTATTTTCTGAGCTTTCAGGAGCACATGGGACAGTTTGTAATGAAATATATTGGAAGAAAATCACCTCTGTACAGACTGGCAGTCAAGTGAGAACACACCAGGGATGTGTTGTGCACCCCATCCACACGGGAGTGTTGATGGGCAGCAGGGGAAGAGCACTGCCTATCCAAAGCTGTGGGTTCTGGGACTGTTCCCAGGCATCAAGTAAACTGCTTTCAGTTGTAAAACTCAGCACTGCAATGGCCTGGCTACCATGAGACAGCTCTGCCAAGCAGGCAGAGAAGGATATAGTGCCACTGCAATGCTGAAAATTCAGACAGCCCTTGACTGACCAGCTGAAGCATTTGAAGACCTTGGGTTGACTACTGACAGATCAGACCTTGAGTGTGCAACAAATCCATTGCCACTGGCCAGGCCTCTAGCTCTTAGTTATCCTACTTCTTTTTTAATATGTTTTCAAATCTTTTGAGGTTTGCTTGCTGTGAGACTAAATTTGACCTGATTAAGCTTTCCTGACAATAATATGCTTCTTGGTTGGGCTCTCCAGTTCAAGAAAAACAAGGAACTACGGAGAGAGTCCAGGGCTGTGAGGATGATGAGGACACTGGAGCATCTCTTGTGTGAGGAAAGGCTGAGAGAGCTGGGACTGTTTAGCCTGGAGAAAACTGAGAGGTGATCTGATCAATCCTTATCAATATCTAAAGGGAGGATGTCAAGAAGATGGGACTGAACTCTTCTCAGTGGTGCCCAGTGATGGGACAAGAGGTAACGGGCGCAAACTGGAACTAAGGAACATCCGTCTGAACATGAGGGAAGAATTCTTCACTCTGCAGGTCCCTGAGCCCTGGGACAGGCTGCCCAGAGGGGCTGGGGAGTCTCCTCTGAGAAGAAAATTTTTTACAACAAGGATGGTAAAACATTGTCACAGGATGCCCAGAGAGGTTGTGGCTGACACATCCCTGGAAACATTCAAAGTCAGGTTGCAGGGGGCTCTGAGCAACCTGATCTAATTGAAGATGTATGTGCTCATGGCAGGGGTTGGACTAGGTGACCTTTAAAGGTCCCTTCCAACCCAAACTATTCTATGATTTTATGATTCTTTTCTGACAATGACATCTTCCTTGAGGAGGAGATTAAGACTTGCCTCTCTTCTTCAAACAAAGCACCAGCAAAAAAATTAATACACCAAGAGTTTCAAATACCAGGACAGAAAATGTCTCAGCACCAGCATGTGGAGCTGGTTGAACTGTCCCCTCTGCCAAGGCTACTGCTCCACCTCAGAGCCTACTGCCATTTCCTGAGCATGGCTTGGGCCGCTTGTCCCTGTGATCACGGGCGTGCTGTGCCCTTAGCTCTGATGATGGAGCAAGCAGATGCTCACCTTGAGGTTAGCCATGGAAACTGGCCATGAACACCAGCTTCCCCTTTAGACATAATTCCCTTTATTTATGGCCTCCTCCAGAAAACAGAGGGAAGGGAGAAGACAAAGAGAGCGAGAGATTAAGAGAAAGTAATAGGATGAGAATGTTCTCCTGAGATCTTCTGCCTCTACTTCAAAAGTCCCCTGGGAAAGGACCCCTCTGGCTCTCCAGATCTGTCTCGATACCTACTCAACCATCTTTCCATGTATTCTGGGATCATTTCCAAGGGTCAAACAAATAACTGTGATTTATGCAATATAGGTCAGGACCTATTTAACAGCTTACAAAGAAACTCCCCCCTCCCTTCCCCCCCATTTTCCCTCTGGCTCTTGGTGATGAGAAAATAGGTCACAGGCAGGCAGTGTGGGGGGATTAATCATTTCTTTCAGCAACTGCTGGGAAAAAATATTTTCAGTTCCATTTAATCATAAAGCTTTTTAATTAGTTAGTTTGTAATTTTTGATGTGTAGTTTATAAGCTCTCGTGTAAAGGGGCAGATTCCTGGAAAGAGCAATCTCCTGCTGCACACCAACCAGGGTGATATGGATGAAGTTCACTACCCAGGCAGAACCTGGCATGTCCTGTGACCAACAGCAACATGGTCTTCAGCATCTCAGCAGACACACAACTCCAGCCCAATGGGATGAATACACTGGCTTGCAGTCCCTCTGCTTTCCTGGGCAGGGAGGAGGTGGAAGGACAACTTTCCTCAGGGCTGAAAGAGCCAGAGCTGCAGTAACCCTTCCCATCAGCCTACTCCAACTCCGTAGTGCGATAGGTACCCTCCATGGGAATCTGGGACAGCTTCTCCCTGGGTCTGCACCCAGGTAAAGGGGTTCAGGCTGCTGTTAACAGACACCAAACTCACCTTTGGTGTAAATGCCCTCACAGACATTATTGCACAAAATCTCGCAGACTGGACATTCAGCTAGTGTGCTCCAGCCTAGGTCTAGATACCCTGTGTCATCCTGACCATCCTCATTCCCCACTAAGTCCCCAGCGGGAGAAAAGAGAAAGTTAGACCCCAAGCCCTGGCTACCCAGCTGCAGCTGTCCCTGCAATGGGTTCACCTGCTGCAGGTGCTGAAGTGGTGAAGGGAGAAGAAAATCCTCCTGAAACACCAGCAGATTTTCCATTTTTGCAGCGTATACAAAGGGTCACTGGAATGACACTGGGCTCCAAAGGGCCGACAGCCACTGCCACACACATGGCCAACCACAGCAAGAGAAGTTACCTATTGATCAACCGACTGCTGTAGCCGGTGTCACACCCTTAAGCAAAACTTTGCACCACTCCTTGCCCAAAATCCTGCAGCTGAACCCTGCCAAGGTCCCGCAGTACCTTCTCATAATACTGCAGCTCATAATCCAAGATGACTCCGTTGGGTTGGTCAGGCTGAGACCATGAGAGGGTTATGCTGTCCACGGTGCGGCTGACCTGGTGCATGATGGACACAGCTGAAGGAGCTGGAAGAGAGAGTGAGAGAGAGGCCTCGGTCAGATGCTTGCATGGGCAGGACTTGCATGCCCTGGATGCAACCAGGGAGGTGTGTTACTGCTATCTGGAGCTACCACAGCCACTGCAGCAGTGGCAGGGCTGTCCAGGGATCAGGACAGCCGGGCTTTTGCTCTTTACAGAAAGCAGTTAGGGGAGGACATAAAGTTTCCACTACTAAGAGTGTAATCAGAAATCACACAGGGCAGGAAAACAGATCATGGTCAGGCAAAATGAGCTGAAGCAAACACAGCCTTGTTTCCCTGGAAAAAGGCACTACCACCTGAGCAATAGGCAACCCTCCTTGCCTGCCACGGGGAAGCTTGTTTGCACTTTGACACTTGCCTAGAGGAGCTGCAGAAGGCGCAGGCAGATGCAGGAACAAGCAGCTCCTCTCCTTGCTGTGCTGGATGTGCACATGCCACTCCAGGGAGGTGCATGCAGCAGCCTGCACACAGCAACGCAAACCTGACCTGACACGCTGACAATGGTGAGCCGCCCGCCGCCGCGTCAGAGCGCCCTGGGAACAGCACACCCACAGACGCCACTTGTCCCACTGAGCACAATGGGACCTTCCAGCAGCAGCTCCGCAGACAACCCCGCCAGCTGTCCAGCCATGTGTGCTGCCCTTGGCTTGACACGTGGCCAGGTAGGAACAGCGTGGCCTCTGCTGGTGCCATGCTCTGGGAAAACCCCTCCAGGGACCTGTGCTAACAGGTCTGTGGGGCAGGAACATGGGGCAGAGCTGTCGCTTCCCTGGGAAACTCGGGGCAGCTCTGCTCTTGCTCGCTAAGCCAGGGCTGGTGAGCAAGCAGCCTGTCTGCTTTTGGCCTTTTCAGCCCCCCCTCCTCGCTAGGGGGGCTGACACACACAGATACCCATACTGCCTCCTCTTCATTGCATCTGAGATGGGCACATGTCCTTAACCACCCTGTGCCCAGCCTGCTGACAGTATTGCCAACACAGCCCCCCCAGGCATCAGTCCCAACCCAGACCTCGCCTCGCACCAGCCCAAGCCCTGCAGAGTCCTCACTGCAGCGCAGCATCAGCCCTGCTACCCAGGCCAGCACACACTCACTGCTTCAGCAGCTCCCAGGCTGGGGGCAAGCCTCAGGGGTGGGAGAGGACTGTAAAGTGGTAAGGAGAAAGCTTCCCCATCACTTGCATGCCAGTCCTGTTACCAACGGATGCAGAGCGGCTTGTGCTCAGAAGGGCTTTTAGCAGGTCCAACCCTTTCAATATTTCATGGAAGAACAACTCATCTGACAGCTCTGAGAAACAGCTTGGAGAAGCGGCACACAGAGCAAAGCACCTTTCACCCATCTCCAGTCTGGTTTCTCTTGGCATCATGAGCCATGACAGAAACTGTGCCAGCTGAGGACTGCAGACACAGCAGTGGTAGGACTGTGCTACCAGTGGGATCCAGTGGGACCAGAATGGCTGCAACATGTTCTTGCACATCACTGTCAAGAACTCCAGTTGAGCAATTCCTCCCCAAGTATGCCAACAAAACCCTTTTTCCTGATCCCCTATCTTTGCCTCTTTACTTCACAACTTCTTTTCCAGATTCACTTCAACTCCAGAATGTCCAACACCTGTGTGTCAAGGGGAGTAGGGGCTGGGTATGGACAAAGCAGAACCTGCCACCACACTGCTGCACCATTTCCATTCACAGTCTCCCTTCCCCTTCCTTGAAGGAAAGCCCAGTGTAGGTCAGCTTCAGGGAAGTGCTGGCAAGCTCTGGTTTTCTCCAGTACTTACTAAAACTGAACATTGGCAGTTGGCTTCTTTCATCAGAAGTGTTCAAGGCCAGCTTGGATGGGGCTTTGAACAACCTGACCCATCTGCAGCAGGCAGCTTGGCAGAGATGATCATTACAAGTCACTTCAGAGTCAAGCTATCCCATGATGCTAACTGATTCTAAGACCAGAGCCTCACCTCCTCCCAAAGGCCAATCCCTCCACCCATTTCTCAGTAAGCCAAGCCCCACTACCCACCAGTCTAACTCCATATCACACAGCACTGCTTCCCTCCTGCCTTAATGTCCCAGTCCCACCGCTTCAGAACCCGCATTTCCAAACTCCTGGCATCACCCTCTCATGGCAGTATTAAGATAAAACACATGGAACACTTCTGGAGCCTGTCAGCTCTTGCCAGAGCTAAGGGCTTCCTTGTTGACACAGATTTCAGAGGATTTCTGCAATCTCCAAGGCAAATTTTTCTCTTACTGTGGCAAACAGACTTGGAAGGAAGATGTAACCAAGCTACAAGCAGGTGGGGCTGGAGGCAGCTTGGCTGACCAGGGACCTTCTACAGCTTAGGTGGAAAAAGGAGTGTATAGACAATGGAAGCTAGGTCAGGCAACCTGGGGGCTACAGGGAGGCCATTCAACTTTGTAGGGAGAAAATCTACAAAAGTGGCCAAAACTAGTTCAGACTGGCCAATACTGTGGCAGAGAATAATAAGGGTTTTTTTCAAATACATTAACAACAAGAGGAGGACCAGAGAGAACATTGATACTTTACTCAATGAGAACAGTCACCTTACTGACAGGGACACAGACAAAGCACTGACATTTAATGACTTCTCTGCCTCTCTCTTCAACCAGTCAATGGGCTCTGGGGCTCCACATGCCCCGAGCTGGAGAACCATGGCTGCAGTAATGATAAACTCCTGGTGAACCCCAAATTGTGGGTGATTTGCTGCTCTGCCTGGATCCATACAAGTCCACGGGCCCCAATGAGATTCATCCCAGGATCCTCAGGGACCTGGCTGGTGGCATTGCAAGAACTCTCTCAATTATTTTTTAACAGTCTTGTGAATCTGGAGAGGTCCTGGCTGACTGGAAGCTGGCAAACGTTGTCCCAGTTTGCAGGAAGGGTAGGAAAGAAGACCCTGATAATGACAGGCCTGTCAGCATCACCTCAGCGCCTGGCAAAATGATGGAGAAAATAATACAGCAGTTTCTGAAAACACCTAAAGCACAATGCAGNATGGGTTGGGCCCAGAGGGTGGTAGTGAATGGGGTGACTCTGGATGGTGGCCAGTCACTAGTGGGGTTCCTCAGGGCCCCAATTTATGTCCAATTATTTTCAACATTTTCATAAAAGACCTGGACTCTGGACCAGTGAGTGTCCTCAGTAAATTTGCATATGACAGCAAATTCAGAGGAGCTTCACCCTCTGTTGAGGGTGGGGAAGCCTTGCAGAGACCTGGACAGGTCAGAGAGCCGGGCAGTCACCAACAGCAGGAAGTTCAACAAGGACAAGTGACAGATTCTGCACCTGGGGAGGGGTAACCCTGGCTACTCCTACAGACTGGGGGATCAGACGCTGGAGGCCGACCGTGATGAGAGATTTGGGGGTCTTGGTGGACAGCCAGTTCCCCATGAGCCAGCAGTGTGCCCAGGCAGCCAGGAGGGACAACCATGTCCCTCCCACTCACTCAGGCTGTTCTAGCACAGGGTCTGCATACACCTGGACCAATCCTATCACAAAACTGAGATGTAGCAATGTGCCTTGATTTAGACACAGGGTCGATGGCTGACCTTGCAGCTGGAGAAGGTCTTCAGCTCCAGGTCCCTCCAGGTAGGAGTGAGGTCCCTGGGATGCTCTTCCCCCACTTCCGTACACGTATGAATCACGTTCAACCAGCCGTGGCCCAGGCAGCTCTGTAGGTGGGGAACCTGTCCTCATCTGGCTCAGAAAAAAGAACCAAATGAATGAGGTGGGGCTCATCTAATGAGACTTAATGAGGCAAATACCTGCACGTTGGGGAGGAGGCATGTGAGATCAATGACTACAGCAACATTATCAGTTTTCCTACACCTGAGGCAAAGGAGTACCTCTGGATAGGCAGGAACATCCATCATGTCTTCTCAGTAACTGCTCTAATTATCAGGTATCAGGAAAAGCACAATAATGAAATCACAGAAAGCTTTGGGTCAGAAGTGACTTCTGTAGATTTCTAGTCCAACTGGCTCATAGAAAAATTTCAAAATCAGATCACTTTGCTCAGGACCTCATCCAGCTGAGCTCTGAGTATGCTCAGGGATGCAATCCAGTGGGCTCTCAGAGCAGCAGTCCCCAGCTGCCACACTCTTCTCCTCACATCCCACTGGAACTTCCCTCATTGCATCTTATGGGCATCACTAATTTCCTCTCACTGTGCACCTATGGAAGTGTCTGGCTCCATCTTTCCTTTAAACCCGCTTCTGAAGTAGAAGATTGTAGCTAGATGTCCCCTAAGCCTCTTCCTCTCCAGGTTGGCAAAATCCAGCTCTCTCAGCTATACATGGATGTCTTGTCCACCAGCCCCTGGCCCTTTCTACTGATCCTCCTGCTGGACCTGCTCCAGGTTGTTTATGTCTCTGTAGCACCGGGGAACCCCGAGGTGGACACAGTACCCCAGATGTGACCTCACAAGTGCCAAACAGATGGGTACAATCACCCTCCACAATATTTTGCCTGTGCTTTTCCTAACAGCATGTGCCACAAAACACAGTCCTCAACACTGCAACACAGCTGAGAGGGCCTCAGATCTTGAGGTACAGGGTGGGGGGAGTGGAAAGATACTTTGCCAGGAGATACTTCAGCCAGGGAGAGCGGAGCGACATGGCAGCAGTTGGTACCTCTCCTGAGAGGCTGAAGTG
>VXBZ01003488.1:0-78790 GCA_013399135.1 Heliornis fulica
CCTTCTTGCCCTTTTTAAAAACTCAAGTGACATTTTTCTTCCTCCAGTCCTCAGGCACTTTTGTTTCCCAGGATTTCTGAAAGATGATGGACAGTGGCTTAGCAATGACTCCCGCCAGCTGCCTCAGCACCCTCAGGTGCATCCCATCATGACCCATGGATTTATGGATGTCCAGACAGCTTAATATATATTAAGCCAACCACTCATATATCATGGAGGAGCAGGAGCAGGGTTCCTTCAGGAGGAGAGCACACTAGGAGCTGAGGACATCCTAGCTAACAGGACACAGTCCCACAGTACATGAGTGGGGCCAGGAGCTGATAGCAACAGGCCCAGAGAAGGTAATGTAGTGAATCAGCACCAGTGGCCATCCAGAGATCAGACAAGAGCAGCAGGAAGAAATAGGGCCAGATGGAGGACTGGCAATACACTACCTGCAAGATCAGCTTGAGGTCCACACAGGAAACAGAGTGGAGGCAGGACTGGAGATAATGCAGAGAACCTTACCCTTGCAGACCCCCTAGGAAAAAGCCATGATTGAGACAGAACATAAAGAAGCAGCACTAAGCACACCACCAACTTATTTTAAGCTAAAGCTAGAGGCCCAGGCTTGAGGTTAAATAGCATCCTGAGCCAACGGGGAAGGTATGTGGGAGGTCCCAGGTGTGCGGCAGGTCCCAGGTGTGTGGGAGGTCCCAGGTAAGGCTGATCAGGGTTATTGAAACCTATTAGTGTGCTCAGGACCTGAAGGGATAGCAGTTGTTATGCTTTTGTTAGACCTTTCTTGTTCTTTACCAGAATTTGGACAAATAGTGAACATGGTTACGGTCACTTCTGGCAGGCAAGAGGAGCAGGACAAGACCCCTAATGTCCAACTTGTATTGGAAAGATTTGAGAAATGAAAGTCAATGTCATGGGTTCAGCTGAAGAGTATTTGTGACTCCACCCAGCTAAGGGGAAGGGGCTGGAAATTAGATAATGTTGGGTTCTGGACATAGATGAGAATGCAAAACTCAGAAAAGTTAGAAAATATGTCATATTGTCTTTCAATTGTCTCCACCTTAAATCCAACAAAGTCAGTCATGACTATGCCAGTGGAGCCTGTGTTGAAAGAGTCTTCCTCATTGTGGAAGATGTTGATGGGATAACTGGTGCACAGCTTCTAAGCACATTACAGAAAAGATCCCTAAATGGCCAAGGCTCTCCTAGGACAATAACTCCGTAGTGATGGAGGTGCAGGAAAAGCACAGGATACTTTCTGCCATAATAAGCAAGGGAACAGGCAGAGCCCATGTATTGGGGTCAAAGAAACATGGACAAAATGGAAAAGAGTGAGAGAATGCCTGTTTCATGTACTAGGACCCAGGTCAGTCAGTTCATCCTCTTGGTTTCCACCTAGAAAACAGTTGGTACTGAGAGGAGAAAGATCTGCAGGCTGAAAAAAAAGTGGGGTGATTGAAGAGGAAGTTAAGGGGAGGTTAAACAATAGCTGTTGGGAGAATGAAAGGATTTAACTGATTTTCCTTCCTTTCCTAATCTTCACTTTACATCATTGCATTCTGAAAAAAAAAAAGTTAGTTCCCTTTTGGAAAGAAAGAAATGAAATACAATCTAAAGTTTATTAGATTTAAATAACACGAATCAGGAAATGCAGAGATTACTTATCTCATAGAAGTACTAACTTGGCCTACAACTGATGGCTGTCCTAATGTTAATAAACTGATGATTTCCCAAAGGTCACTCATCACACCAGGAAGTTATCCTCATGTAAACACAGCACAAGGGAATCCTTCCTGTACATGTGAAAATTACTCATAACAAATGATTTTGTATTTCAGATTATGTCTTGTTAACATGCAGCCGATATACTTACATCCTGTCACATGGAAGGCTGATAGAGTTACAAAAACAAACAAACAAACAAAAATGTAGCAACATCTGTTTTAAATACAGAAAATATTTTTCTCCTGGATATGTGATATCAACCTGGAAATATTCATAAACCCTGGAACTGCATCTTTTTTTTTTCTTCTGCAGATGCAGATCATCCCAGAGAGGACTAAGGAAGGGTATACATAGCTCTTAGCACTTTCAACTTAGTCCAAGAAAGTGAAGTCAAAATTAGAAAATGCGAGTGAACTGCTTTGTTCCCAGTCATGGACCTGGTATTCAAGTAAGTGATGAACTGTAACCTTGAACTATCAACGTCACCTCTATAGTGTGATAACCTCTGTATTAAAAAAAAAAAGTTTTCTCAAAGAAACATAAATTCTTAAATCTCCTAGGAAAATTTGACAAAGTATAACCCAGTTATGCTGTAAGGTTTCTCTAAAAACTAGATTTACCACATTTTTCCTCTAACATCAAAGATTATAAAAAAAATCCATGAGAAAGAGGATAATTAATAAATATAAGAGATTGTAAGTAAGCAGCAGAACAGAAAAATATAACTTGAATCTGAAAATCTTAGTACTTCTACGGACAACTCAGAAACCGACATCTTTTATACTTCATACTTTCTAAATCTCTTTTTAAACAAGCATAGTTGATACACATTTTATCAGTTTAATCATTGACTTGTTGCTTAACCCGTCTTGTTACTTAGGTCTTTAAAAGTCAACAGATAATAATACGAAATAAATAAAACCTTTGTCACTCATTCCTGCATCAAGTTTTACGTAACTCTCCTAAATATTGAGTTGCAACAGAAACCTTTGAACAGCTTGCCAGTAAAATGGACTGTATTGCGATAAAGTCTTGTTTGGAATATTGTCGATTTATTCCAGGAATTTAATTGTAATTAACCAGATACTTTAGGCTTCTTGAATTTAATAGACCCCTGTTCTGTAAATATACTGCTCCACATTTCTTCAAAGGGAAGACCTAAAGTGACCTGGATACAGTTCTCTTTTTTTGAGATTGCCAGTAAAAGTGGGCAGAGACATAATGATTTCTGTAACAGCAGGTGCTAAAATGAAATGAGACCTTGACTGACTTTACACCTTACCTCAGATTACTTCAAGGAAATAACTGAGGTGTGAAAATGTGCTGTTTTCCTGGATCTTCTCTTGATCCCTCCACTCAATATCACAATTTTACAGTATTTTAGAAATCTACTTCCTAGTCCAGAGATTTAGAAATTAATAAAAAATGTGAGGCGTCTCCATTTTTTGCCTGTAGATAGTTTCTCCCTGCTGCAAAAATAACTGTTCCCTATTGCAGCATGTCAAGGGCAATAAAAGGAATGAAAGGTCTGTGTGCAGTTGTCTGGCTCTTATCTCATTAGGGTCATGGAGACATGTTGGTGTAGCTCATATTACATATAAGCTCTTTAGGGAGGACAGACCAAATCAGTAAGGAAGTGAAATTGTCCTGTAGACAAGAGCAGCAGGCATGCATGGAACCCTACCTTGGGATGGAGGTTGTGCTAGCAGAGAGGTTAGACTGATAAGGGCAATGTTGTGAATACCTCTTACAGACTGTCTGAAGAGAAAGAATTAGATGAGACCTCCTTCAAACAAGAGGATGAAGTCTCGTGTGCAGCCTGTGGTCCTCACAAGGGACTTTAACCACCCCATTATCCACTGGAGAGACAACATAGCAAGGATGAGCATTCCAGGTAGTTTCTGGAGTGCTTTATTGATAACTGATAACTAATAATATTTGCTAACAAGTGATTGAGGAGCTGAAGAGAGGCCGTGCTCAACAGCTTTGCAGATGACAGAAAGTGGGAGGAGTAGTTGATATACCAGGTGATTGTGCTGCCATTCAGAGAGGCCTTGACAAGTTGGAGAAATAGCCCAACAGGAATTTCATTAACTTGAGCAAAGGGAAATTCAAATCCTGCACCTGCATCAAATATCCACACACACCTGTAGATGGTGGGGGCTGGCATGACAAGAAGACCCTGGGCATCCTTGTGGACAAGAAGTTGAACATGAACCAGCAATGGGCCTTCATGGTAAAAAAGGTCAGCAGCCCCTTGGCCTGTATTAGAATGGATGAGCATTGCCTACAGGTTAAGGGAGGTGATTCCTTCCCTGCAATCAGCCCTGGTGAGACTCCTGGGTCCAGTTCTGGGATCCCCAGTGCAAGTAGGACATGGGCTTACTGAAACAAGTCCAGTGAAGAGACATGAAGATGTTTAAGGGGTTGAAACATTTGGTATGTGAGGAGAGGCTGAAAGAGATGTGACTGTTCAGCCTGGAAAAGGTGTAAAGGGGATCTCATCAATGTGTATGAGTAACATGCGGGGTGAAGTAATGAAGATGGAGCCAGACTCTTCTCACTGATATCCAGTGACAAGACAATAAACATTAATTGAAATACAGGGGAAAAAAATACCAAAACCAAATCCCACAACATTTAAACAGACAAATACTTTTTTTTTTCACTGTGAAAGTGCTCAAACAGTGGATCAGGTTTCCCAGAGAAGCTCTGCAGAAGGGGTTGGAGTGCAGGAGGAGTTGGATTAGATGATCTCCAGATCATCTCTTCCAATCTCTACTATTCTGTGATTTTGTAAGAAGAGGCATGTTGTGGAGTAACCCAATCAACCTGAACACATATCACTAAGGCACTAGCTGCAGAAATCCACCTCCGCAAAGAAAATGTAGCCCCACAAAACAAATTAATATGTTAAATCTACTCACACTGTAGGGGGCATTCCAGGTGACGAAACTTAGTCCGTGCACAAGTTTGACAGTTTTCAGCTGCTCATCTTTAGCTATTTCATAATTTTGTGTGGAAGCACTAACAAAAATATTACTAAAGGAATCTCAATCCTCCCTAGAAGGATGTGTACCAACCATTCCTTATGTGGAAATCCGCATGTGTGGTGTGTTGGGTTGGAAGGTTTGCTGACCTTCAGATGTTGCAGTGATTTGATGGCTTGAGGAAACATCCTGTGAATTATTTTTGTTTCCAACTAACATGTGCCAGTGCCCTCTGAAACCAATCCCAACCATTAATACAAGCTAGAGAACAACCTGTTTGCAAACTTCTATGTGCCTTTTTGAAGAGACAGATCCTTTTGTTAAACTTTGGAGAAGTCTTTCCCAATGGTTGGCACGAGCCAACACCACATCTTCTCTGAAAGACATATAATGGTCCAAGAACAACTGCTAGATAATCCTCCTGCCTGAGCTACGGCACAAGAAAGCCAGCAGCCTAGTGTGCTTTAGGCCTGACCTCACCCCTGTCTTATGCATGCTGCAATTTTTGGGACCCTGCAGCATGCATAAGGAGAAGAGCCATTAGAGCCAGTTGGTGTCATTCAAACTCATTAAGATTCCTGCATAGCAGGGGTAAAAAATGTGTCCTCCTGCTCCATCTGTGGAGAGAGCTAGGTACAAAGGGGTGCATAGGCCAAAGATACATCCAGAATTGAAGAAGGAGGGATGGACTGGGAGCACTGCAGAAAATAGACACTGGGCTCTGGATACAGTTTAGGAGATGAAAGGAATTAGCTGATAGTCAGCAAAGGGTGCATCAAAGCTGCTCACAGCTTTGAATGAAATAAGTATAGAGACAGTCACTTGGAAATAGTAAAAATCATAGAATCATAGAATCAGTTGGGTGGGAAGAGACCTTTTAAGACCATCAAGTCCAACTACAGCTTAACCCTGCCTAGTCCACCTCTATATCATGTCTTGCAGCACCTCATCCATTCGCCTTTTAAATACCTCCAGGGATGGTGACTACACCACTTCCCTGGACAACCTGTTCCAATCCCTAACAACTCTTTGAGTAAAGACATTTTTCCTGATGTCTGACCTAAATCTCCCCTGGTCCAGTTTGTAACCATTTCCTTTCATCCTATTGCTCGTTACCTGAGAGAAGAGACCAACCCCCACTTCTCTACACCTTCCTTGCAGAGAGGGATAAGGTTTCCCCTCAGTTTCCTTTTCTCCAGACTAAACAGCCCCAGCTCCCTCAGCTGCCCTTCGTAGGACTTGTGCTCCAGATCCTTCCCCAGCTACATCGCCCTTCTCTGGACACACTCCAGCATCTAATGTCCTTCTTGTAGTGAGGGGCCCAAAACCGCACAAACGGCACTCGAGGTGCGGCCTTAGCAAAGCTGAGTACAATGGAACAATCACTCCCCTACTCCTGCTTGTAACTCTTTGTGAATGAGGGATGCAGAAAATGACTTAGAAACTCCAGCTACTTCTTCTCATCCTCTGACAGTTCCCGTGACCGATGCAGCCAACAAGGGTAGGGAAACAGGGATCCTGACTGCAGTTTCCCTCACAGCTTTGTTACCGACTTTGCACTCTACCTCTGTCCAAGCATGACGTTTCTCTTTGTGCTCTGGCAAAGCAGAGGGTGCAGAGCAGGTCAGCATGGCCTTGACCTTTGGCCAACTAGGCCAACACCTCAGCTACCTGCCATGGTCCAGCTGCTGCAAGAATCTCAGCCCAAAATGTCCCTCCTTTTGGAAGAATTAAAAAAAAAATGCTAAAAAAACAAACCCTTGCTATTATTGACTCTGTGTCACCCCAGGGCCTTGTGTACCATTCCATGAGTTAACAAGGGTCAGGAGAAACTACAAGTGGAAGCAAGAAAATAGAGTATAAAGATAAAGGTCCAGTGCAACTCTTGCTCTTTTCTGTATTGTGCCTGAAGTGCTGTAACAGGTAAACCTGCAGCCAGCACAGAGCAATGGGAACTGGGAAGTGAACAGTGCAGGACAGAGGATATTACATTCCCTTGCTGAGGGAAGACTTTGCTGAGAGTAGCCCCTGTTGAGGGTACTCCCATCTGCCTCTACTTGCCCCATACAGCTGCGTTATTCCACAGAAGCAACATTACACCCGTTCTGGTTGATTGGCGGTTGATTGGCTTTCATTTGATTTTGCTCTTAATGCTGATGTCTTTCTCTTCAAAATTCAGGTTACACTTTGGTACTGTGATTTTCATTTTCCCACGATGAATCAGCAGGGTCTCATAAGCCCCTTCCATCCAACAGCACCAAATACAGTAACAGCCACTGTCTTGACATACACTGGGTCTCTCAGGACATACAGACATCTTCCTTCTGGTTGTGTGCATGGGGAGTGGGCAGGGAAAACACAGATGCGATGATGGGATCAAGGTTCTCTCTCTAAAATAAAAGAAAGTCCTGTTCCTGTTATCTAAATCATAATTCTCTCGTTACATTGCTGTTCATTACAGTTACATCAGGCAGAGAGAAACCACCTGCCATGGTGCTTCTGGTGATGACCGCCAGCTCCTGAGAGCAGAGGTACCTTTATTTGGTACCTTAATTATTTCCTAGTTTACAAAAGTTGGTTTCTTCCTGAGGTTGGTGATTCAAAGATTCTTGAGACACCTTTGGGCCACCACAACTCCAAGCTAAGCTCTGAGCGGTTTATTTTCAAGTTTTTGCAGGTTTTGTGCAGGTTTTGAGTTCCAGTGGTTTCCTAACACATTTTTAACAAAAGATCCATGGGCTGCTCAGAGGAGCTCTGAATTTGTCATGCAGGTAGAACTGAACGTAAAACACAGAACAAAGTAGTTGCCAAAAGTTTGTACAGCAGGAGTCTGAGCACTGACTTTATTGAGTAGATAAATGTGGCATACGTAAATGTAGTGTGTTGGCTGCTGCAGATACCCAATACACTAATCAAATGAGGGGGATAAATGTGTTAAATGAGTCAAGCTTTTATTATGATGGAGACTTAAAGTATCCAAACGATAAGCTCTCGGAGGGGGGGGGGGAATTTGTTAGCTTTTATTATGTTATTTTTAAGATAGGTCAGCACAAAGAAGTACAATCTTACATATCTTACATAGATTTCTTTCTTTACTTACAGTTTGCATATAGAAGAGCTGTAAAAATGGTAAGCAGTATAAACAATAAAGCCAAAAAAGGATGATCTTCCTGTCACAAATTAATGTTGTGATTGAATGGAAGTTAAGAAAGAATTGATACCAGCATGTGAGTAATGAAAAACAGCTTTACTAGGCAGCCTACCAGACTGTGTTCTCCATGCATGTATAGAGCTGCAGCAGTGTTAGTAGTGTTATCTAACTAGTTATCTAATTAGTAGTGCTATCTAATACAACATCAGCATTAGGATGACAAAAGAATAGGGAGGTTTTACTCTCTATTTATTCAGACCTCATTTCATGAGAATTAAGCTTTAAAATGAGACTTGAGGGAAGTCCCTGAATCTTGGGAGGATGCAGATTATCAAGTCTTGACCTGTCCTGTATGTTTTTATCTCAAAAATCTAGAAAACTCCAAGTTCTAGGATTTGGAAGCTGATTTCCTATCTGTCCTCAGCCTTCTGCCTGCATTGGCTTGTAGCTGCAACTTGCTTTCTCTTTTTCTCTTTTCCTTTTTCTTTTAATCACAAGAAATACTCCTCCTTAAAAAATGAATAATTAAATAACACTGTCAAGTTCAGGCCTTAATGGAAAGGGGGAAGAAAAATAAGGAATCTGATTTTTTACAAAATTTTCATTTAAAAAAAATTTCTAAAATAATGACTAAACTTAAAAATCTCTGTAACTACCTGACAACAGGAGACAAGTGGAAAGATTCATGTGAAGCCACATTTTGCATGACCCTGAATTAATTTTTGCTTCGCTATTTTAAAATTAATTATGTTATGCACATGAGACTCCTTCTGGCACTTTGTTAACATCTGGATGCCCTTGTTATTTTTTTACCCAAAAGTCTGTATATTCTTTTGGACCAAGTGATTATTTCCCTGGATACGTTTCTAGTCAGGTGAATTTTCATTTTTTCTGTCATTTTTTTCTTTCTTGGTACAAGGAACATTTTGATTAACTCTTACATAAATACATGAGGAGTATTAATCACCATTAAAGTTCTACTAGTGGTGCCTGGAAAATGTTAGGTATCAAGGAAATAAAAGCTGCGGCTTTCCTTGTTAAGAAATAGAAAACAACACCGAATAACATATACCTAGGACATACTGCTCTAATTTTCTCTTCCCAGACTTACGTTAATATGTCTTGGCCTGTCCTATAAATACACGTACTGGAAAGCTGTCTTCCTCTAGCTTGCTTAAGATCGCTTTTCCATTATATAAACCAAAATTTTCTCCTGCAATCAGAAAGACATGTTCAAATACAACCCTGAACGTATGAATGCTGTCTCATATTTGAAAATATGCAAAAATTATTTTGGACATGTGGGCAGAAAAATATGTAAATAATGCAATAAATGAGATTTAATTGAGGTAATACTTCTCCTTAGAAAATATAATTTAAATTCTTCACATCCACTAGCATTAGAACTGTGACTTTTTTGGAGTCAGGTTGTAATATGGCAGCTGTTTGCCTATTGTTTGAACATTCCAAATTCTAACTGATTTTAAGAAGACAGTTTTAGCAGAAACACTTTCAATGATTGTACTTTCTCAGACCCCACAAGGAAAGGCTGTTGGACCTGGTTGCTGATAGAGAGCAAAACTGGAGTTACAAAGTCTGTTGGATCCCAATAAATTGGCTTTATTTTTCATCATACAGTATTGTGGGAGCCACTGTGTAGGTCAAAGAGTTGATTAAGTAACAAAGATTTCCAGGAAACAAAACTAACTTCCAACCGGTGCTGGTGTTTACACTTCATGCAATGAACCTAAACAATTTTAAAGAGTTGTAAAGGAAAAGGAGAGAAACAGCTCAAGCATCTGAATGTGACTGCTTGGAAAAGCAGTGTGGTTTTGTGATTAACTTCAACATGGCAGAGATTATATTGTACTTCTAGAAATAGTTAAATTTATAAAAGAAAGTGCTTAATTAAATGCAAAAGCTTGTCCAAATATTTTTTGAACTATTTTTTTCAGGACATTAAAAAATGCTCAAGTATTCTTTGAAGTCAAACTTCCCCTGAATTGGATCATTGCAGTTTGATTGTGGATATGAAATGATTGTCTTAAACTAAGCTCCTCACTCTTTCGCGTGTCACTTGTGACAACTGTGGCACACATCTAGGACAGTAGGAAGTAGCAGCTCCCATGTGCTGCCTGACCTTTTCCCACACATTTGGGATGTTTGTAATTCTTTGTCATAACTACATTTATTCCCTTTGTGTTTCTCGTAGTGAAAAAGGAAAAACAGGAAAGCTACTCTTTATCATTACTGGAAAAACTATGCTTTTTCTCAGGAAGACATTCCCATTTCATTGTTTAATCTCCTTCTTAGTAGGTCCAGCTGATTCTCTTACTCTTTCCTCTCTGCTAGATTATACTTACACAGATTCTTATATTAAATCCTTTTACAATATTACTTTCCCTGTTAAGAGTTCCTGTAGTAACTACACTACATAATTGGAGTAGACAGAAGAAGCTGTTTGATTTACACATATGTAAAGAAGTGTCCCTCTCTCTTTCATAAGACATAGTGAGCATTGCTAAATAGTTAGACAGCAGCTGGTCCAGTTTTAGGGTTTTTTTAATAAGAACATTTGAGTCAAGCTCCCGCCACTTAAATCCCCAAATGTTGACTATAACTTGCAAGAAAGAGGATGCTTTCTTATACCTGTTCTAAATGCCAGTAGTGAAATAAGCAACTGTAGTCTTAAATAAAGTTCAGAATTTGAAAAAAATCCCTTTCTGTCATAACTTAATAAAGTGATATTTTTTCAATTTATGTCTTTTAGTGGCTTATTAATAAACTGCATTGCATCAAGGTAGGATTGAGCTGTACCATTAGAGTAACCTTGTCATTAAATTATGTGCTGCCACCAATTAAAAAAGCCTCACTGGGGCGGAATTAAGCATCCATCCATTCACCTTACTTTACTTCTTATTGATATTTTTGATTGGATTTTGCTGGATAGAAAAGGAACCAGAAACAGAATCAACTAACTTCCTGGTCTCCCTGTTTAAATACATTTTTAAGGAAGATAAATCATCCATGGATTCAAATGAATGGAAAAGTGTAATTCTACTCATGGTATTCAATTGCACTTCAACAAATAGCAGAATGTGTATTAGAAATGTTTGAATCTCATGTGCATCACAGTGTCTATATATACAGGTGCAGGAGAACAATAATACTGAAATATCACAAAGCACATTGTAGGCTAGACAGAATAGCTTTCACTTGAATTTAATGAGGCAATATTCATAACAAAAGACAAATTAAAGCATAGCTTACTGAAATTCTCCATTTTGAAAGCGTGTTAATGCCACAATGAGTGTCTGAGCTGCAGCTAACTGCTTGAGATGATACAGCATGCTTCACTGGTGGATTCTGAAAACAGTAGAAAAATGCTACAGCCACTTTATGCTGCCAAACATACAGCGATGACAAAAGAAATTTACTTTCAGACATAGATATTCCATTTAGCTCTCAAATGGTACAGTACTTTATTTGTAGCAACAGCAAGACTGAGACAAGTTACAGATCCAGAACTAAAGACTTGTGTAAATAAGCTCTTTCACCTAAACGAGGAGTGTTGGGGTTCAGGCTATATACTCTATCCTTATAGTACTAGAAAAATATATTTAAATTACTTCACAATAATGGATTGAGTGAGAAATCTAATCACAACAAGACTAAAATTTCCTTTCATAAGGATTAATAATATTGCATCACTCACAATGAATTTGTATTCAAAATAATTTTATGCCAGCACAGAATCTTTGAAGGGGGAGAAATCTCACAAGTATCCATTTTATTGCCTTATCCAGACTCTGTGGGCTATGTGTATAAGGCAGGCTATCAACCAATTGAAGAAACTCTTGAAGCAATACTGTGCCATCTCTGCTACATGTTCCCGTTCCTGTTGCTGATTGGCCATTAGTTACAGCCTCTTGCCATAAAGCTGCTTTCTTTAAGCATGAGCTTGCAGTTTGACATGGGTTAAGCAGCTCAAATACCAACCTATAGTAATATTAAAAAGGCAAAGCAGGGCCACTCAGGGTAGACTTCCATGCCACCAGAGACCCAGTAATTACAGATACCACTGTGGATCCACCATCTGATACGACCTTGTCCTTTGTCTGCTCAGGCAAGAAGATGAGGACAGTCCTTGCTTCTACAGTTATAGGCTTGCACCAAGCAGGAGCCCTGCTAGGGCTGGTCACCTCCTAATGGCTGCAAGAGCTCCTCCCACGGGGTTATGGTGGCTGAGCAATGTTTTAGTATCACTTCTCCCAGTCCCACAGTTGTTAGACCTCTACTATGCTATTAGGGAACTACCACCCCTTGTATCTAGCCACATGGCCAGATGTTACACAACAGAATAAGAAAATAAATATGGATACCAGATGATCTAGGACAGCTAGGCATAAGGGAGGAATGGGAGTAGCTGCTATACAAACCTTACAATTTCAAGGATTATGACAAATCTTGAAAATTTCCATTTTCATAATGGTAAGAAGTCTCTTCTTCCGTGTCTTGAATCACTTGCTTTTGCTTTCTCCATTCCCTCCTATGTACTTCAATGTTTTGACTGGTAGCACCATATGTTTTCTTTGGACTTACAAAAGTTTCATTGTTCATCTCTGTTTCTTCAGCTAGTTCATCCTGATCAATTATGCCACATTTCTCTTCATTCAGGTTTTCAGGGTCAGCCCATTCCTGCTTCTCCCCGGAAGCAAAGATAGCGTAGAATATCACCCCACTGTAATGCACCAGGGCTGCGATCAAAAAGACGTTTTGCCATTCTTCCCTTGTCTGAAAAAGTGGTGCAAGTCTCACTACATTTGCGATAAAAAAATATTAATCTCTTAATTTAGACCATGAATTACAACATGTGGAATAATGACCGTGACCACTGTTTCATTTTATGTTACAAACAGAACAATTTATGAAAGTAAATATTTAATAACAATGACTAGTAAAATAAATAATGGTGTTTATATTTTTCCTCACAATGAGGTTTCTCTCTTGCATGTGAAGTATTTGCAGAGTTAGAAATGCAGGGATTTCTCTATCAAGTAATTTAATCTTATTGTAGATGAGTGATGGTTTAGGAACCCTAACACAGATGTGTTGCAGAGGAGTTTCCCAAGTCCTATAAGCATTACCTGATAGCATGGAAATATTGGAGAGATCCATCATCAGGTGCTATAAAATAATATATTCCTACACATATAATTAGTTTATAATAGCCAATAATCTCTCCCTGTGATATTATAAAAGTGAAAGTTTAAAACAAACAGCAGAAAACAGCTGCAGAGATTGAAATGGAGTTCCCAGGAAGCTTCCAAATGCCTTTACTTTTGTTGCCTTACCTAATCTTTTTCCTAGAAAACTTGGAGAAATGTTACCTTATGTTTTGTCATTGCACCAACGATGAGCGGGCACACCATGCCTGACAGTGTCCCCACACCATTGGAGATCCCCATCAGAATGCTGGCGTAACGTGGGGCTATGTCCAGGTGATTTACATTGAATCCTACAACAAACAAGAGACAACGGTCAGCTATACAGCTTCGTGCAACCAGACCAACAGGGCTTTCAACAGCCATTCTGGATGAAGAAGCCTGAAACAGGTAAGAGGTCTCATTACCATATATATGAGAAAGAAGGGTAGTATTTTCTTGGTGATAAAGACAGGAGATATCCAACTCTTTATTCTTTTTCAAAACTTCTCTTTTTCCCCACCTTTGGGGTTCATGTTGTATAGAAATATAATTTGTTCTGGCCTCGTTAAAAATACCTGTGCTTCCCGTCTTCTTACACCTAAACAATGCACTCGGCAAGCTTTTTTAATTAAAGAATGAATACCTCATGTTTTTCAAATGTCTAATCACCTTTTATTTAGGTATTAGAGGTTTTTAATGCACATTTTCCTGTGCTTTAATTAGTAGTTAAACAACATGATAAAACCCAGAATATAAACCAGTATGAAAAGTAATTATCCTCACTGTAGTGTATCTTCTGGGTACATATTTTATTAAGAAATAAATAAAAAAAAACCCAACAGTAACAATCAGCTAAGATAATTATCTTCCTTTAGGTAATGAAAAGTAGTCACATGAGCTGTGGATGATCATAAGAAAGGATGATGAATTCCAAGTAACTGGAACTATATACAGTGAAAAGTTGAGTACTGGGGAAATCCTTTACTAAGTTGATAGATTGCCTGCTATGCAAACACCTCGTAACTGAGTAGCAAAACTACTTCCCATCTGCATAATCCTGTAGACCAGCAGTTACACTGGGGGTTGATTTTGCTCAATAGATCCATCTTTTTGATAAATCTGCTAGCCAATGGCCTTCCATCTCCATAACAAAAGGGATTTTTTTAATAATGATGGTAGTGGTAGAGCTACAAAAGTCAGCCTGAAATTGGTGAGACCCATGAATGTGTTAGAAACAGCTGTTCTGGAGAAGCTCTGGTTATAGGACCCAACAGAGAGAGGACTGACCTAGAAAGCAGAAACTGGCAGCTAGGGCTGAGAGCGGGGATGCAACTGATAGCCCTTGAGCAACTATTCATTCCAGAGTAATTCTCTGTCTCTCTGTCCTTTTAGGGATACTATTTATGGAAGAAGAAAAGGTGGCTGACACTGAAAGTACATTAGAAAACAACAGCACGAAGCTGATGTAAACTGGAATCAATAAAGAGCAGGTTCTTTCAAAATTTCATGTCCTACTTGCACAGATACTGAAGTAAATGATTTCTGTTGTGGGAAAAAATAGAGAATATCTCACATAAGCAGTCACACTGAGAGCAAACAGAATAATAGAAATTATGATAGTAACAACAGTGAGGAAAACAACATCACTTTTATCACTAATAGTAAAACCAATAGAAAGGTTGTTTCTTACCTGAAATTGCAAAGCCACTGAAGCCTACTGCTAACACCAGAAAGGAAATAGCCACACCTTTTGTATGAGAATAACCAACCACCAAGAGCAAGGTTGCTTCCATCCCAAAACCTTCAAATTAAACATATGGGAATAAATTCAATTTAAATTACTATTGGTCATGGAGATACTAAGGAGTTCTAGTCAGAATAGTAACTTAAAATGAAACAAAATTCCTTCATATCTTGAAAGTTATATATACGTTCATATCTTGAGCATACTTGGCATTCTGTGATTCTGTGACTGGCAGCCTTGTGAATTTGAAAATATTTGGATATTTGTTGCTGGAGAATATACTTTCTTTCTCCTCATTGCTGTGTAAATGGCCCAAGCAATTGCTGAAGTTAACTCACTGAGCAGTACAGGGAAACAAGGAGGAAGTGACTGTGCAAAGCTCTGAAAAATTCACACACACACACAAATGTGATAGGGAAATGAGAAAAATACTCCTTGTCTTCCATTTCTTGTGATCATAATGATGGGAGATGTTCTTGGCAAAAGGAAAAGAAGAGCATTTTTCAGACAAGTGTGACACCAACACAATAGGGCATCCCTGAGTATCACAGGGAATTTCCAGTCTTTGCCATTACTGCAAATTAACTTCTTCTAGTGTGTAAATAACAGTTGTTCTGTTTATGTTTTAAGTGGCACTGCCAGTACATCCTGACAATACATTGAATCTGGAAATCCTTTGTGAAGATGTATAACCAAGCTGCTTGGCATCTCTGATGGCAGGCATCACTACTTTGGGCAGCCTGTTCCAGCCATTAATAATGTAAGCCAGAAACTGACAAAGGAGATTGACTCCTCAGGCTACCTGGCTTGAAATTTTTGCTCTTAGTATCTTTGTTACATGTAGATGTCACTGATTTTTCAGTTCAGTGACTGAATTATTTTGTGCTGAGTAAAAATGAGTGAGTCCATCCGTCCCCAGCCTCTCTTTTACCCAACACATCCAGCCTAAACTTGCTAGTGGGTTCTGCTCAAAATAACACATAGGAACACGGACAGTTATTGCAAGACTGTCCACTGGGAAAGGGTGTCTCCAGTGCCACAATACATGGTTAGCTTTGTGTCTATGAAATCGAGAATGAGGCCTATTTCATCAGACTGCTCTTCTGGGACAGTTCTTATTACCCTTCTAATTATTATCCAGACTTCCTGCCTCCTCTGTCTTTAAGAGCATGCTCATATGAGTAAGGATTTATATCATGAGCACATTTAACATCAGCTCTTCATTAATTGTTTCAGATTAACCTGCTGAAAATACAATCTAATATAAATTGTTTCTTGCTACAATTAAACATGGATCAAACTGTGATATCTGCATCAACTGCAGCACACAATTGAAATACCGTATTTTCAGAATCCAATAGTACCTCCACAATTCATGACCTTCCTTACAGTGGTGGTGGTTAAAATCTTCCTGCTCCGTAAGAAGTCAGCTAGCTGCCCTCCAATGGGCACAATGATTGTCATGACCATGTGAGGAACTGCTGACAAAAGGCCAACCTGCAATTAGACAAATGAGTTCTTGATGCTTATATCTTTTCTCGGGATTTAGAGGGAAGAGAACACAAACCATACATTTTCTTCACCTCTTTCACCCCACTCCCCACTCTCTGGTGTATGAGCCTCTCCAAGTTTTGTGTCACCTGAGAACTTCCAGAGGGTACACTCTGCTCCATCATCCAGACCATCGATGAAAAAACAGGATCACCCATGGTATTGACACTGCTAACTACTAGCCTCCAACTTGACTTTGTGCCCTCTGGGGTGGTTGTTTAGCCAAGGTTCAATCCATCTTACCGTCTGCTCAACCAACCCACACATCAACAGCTTGTCTCTGAGGATTTTATGGGAGATGGTGTCAAAGGCCTTACTGAAGTCTAGGTAGGCAATATACACTGCTCTCCCCTTGACTACCAGGCCAGTCATGTCATCAGAGAAGTTTATCAAGTTGGTCAAGTGTAACTTCCTCTTGGTGACTTTTCTGTCAAAGGGTTATTAATGTTTCTGTTATCTTATGCAAAAAGACTTTTTTTTTTCGAAGTTTCAGTGATCAGCATATGCCCTTTTAGAAGCTTTTCTCTGAAGAATTAATTTTGTGAGAAGTTTATTTTCTGGGATGTCCAACCTCCTTATGTTGACACCGAGTTGGTTTTACATTTTGCTTGTAACTAGAGAGTTACAAAGAGAAGCAACTCTAGCATTTATGAAATGCACTCCAGAATAAATGAGCTTATTGGTCTTAGTTTCCCTGTTCTTCCTCTCCATGCCTTGCCCGGCCATCCAGAGTGTCATTGCTACCACAACAGCATTGCAGAACCTGAGCACACTGGTGCTGCCAAACCACAGGGATAATGGCGGTGTTTGTAATCACTTGCTTGGAAATCATCATATCTATCTAATGGATTATATCTAATCTAGGATTTATCACTATAGCAAATGGGTTTTTTAAAGGCATGTTGAGGAAAACTTTTCCGGAACAAATATTCTGAAGACCTCATTCATGCTCTGAAGAGCATCAGTCCATAAAGAATTTGACCCTTCATTGTCAATGAAAAGAAATGAAATAAGAAAAAAATAAAAAGAAAAATGATACAGCAGGTAGTGCTAAACTGCTAGCACTAAATAAAATTTATATTCTTATGTACTTATCTTCTGGTTTTCATGTGGGTTTTTTTAACCAAGTCTTTCACAAAACCACTTTTCGGGTCTTTTCTTTTGATAATTTAATGCAAGCTAGCTTTCTATCTGATCACCAGAAGTGTGTCATCCTAACACTACTGTGAATAATCTACTGTAATTACTCCAGAGACACTGGGGGATTTTCAGTCATTCTGCACTTCCTAGGGTGAAGTCAGAAGGTCACTGCTTCATCTCAGAAATTTACCTTGCTTATTGCGAACCCAAAGACTTCTTCAAAGTAAGCAGGTTGACTTATAAGGAGCAAATAAAAGGTCCAGCTTCTGCAAAAGTTTGCCACAATGATTGCATAAACTGGCATCGAAGTGAAAAATCTCTTCCAGGGAGTACTAAATTTCTAGAGAGGAAAAAAAAAAGTCATTTTTTTAGTAGGTGGAAAGATGAATAAAGAGCCTAGTATCAGGACTACTCAGTACATTTCATCAAATTTACACTGCAAATCACTTACAAAGCAAGGAAGAATTATCTGTTGCATTAGAAGAAACTTTCTTTGAATAGTTAGAATTTTTAAGATGACTGCTCTACCATTATTGTTCTACTTACTGAAATTACACAGGGTCTCCTGGAATCTTGCTATTTGTATAACAGGATCAATAACAGAATTAAAGAAAACTAATGGAAAACCTTGTGGTGTTCCCCATGTTTTGGCAAGATGCAGTTCGAGACATTTGACTGAAAAGACTGAGAAAAAAAAGGATTATCCAAGCTAAGAAATACGTGGTAGTGCAGTAACAGGAGCTACCTGCTTCAATCCAATTAATTGGATTGGAAGTCTGTGGTAGAGGACATAATTTCTCTAACTTGCTTTTGTCACTTCCAGTTTCTATTTGTGCCTCAATACTCTGAAGAAACAAAAACCTGTTTGGAGACCTCTTCACCTGGAATGCAAACCAGAAGCTGAAATATGTCACTATGGTAATATACATGGACATCCTCCTTTTTTAAAAAAAAAAAAAAAAAAAGTAAAGGCAGTTGTGTCTACATGCCTGTGGTCACATGTGAACACTTGATGGTGGTACTAGTGTTCTCTGCAGTGAAAGCTCTGTACAACAAAGAGTAAAACATGACTTGGAAGGATCCAGACAAGGTCTACTGGCTTCAGCCAAACTTCAGAAGCATGCCCAAAAGGCGAGCCTGGTACTTCATACTATTACACAAAATGAGTAAAGAGGTTGGTGTTATTTCGCTCCAGAATGTTCTAGAGAAAAAGTCAAGAAGGAACAGTTTATTGAGCAACAGATTTTTTTTTTCACTACTAGCAAAAATGAATTCTCTAAGGAAATGGAGAGAAGCTTGATGGAAAAAGTGGTTTTAGCTTTAAGTCTTCAGGAACATTTAGGATCCACTCTGAGAGAGAAGTCTTAAAACAATGAGCTGAGCTGGTATGAGAGGGAGAGGGGCAAAAACCATGTCACTAGGCTTAATCATCCTTAATAAGAGCTCAAAAGGCAACTAGATAATTTAACATTTGCACTCACTTTCTTATTTAGCTACTTCCTTTTTTTTTTTTTAACAAACATGATAATTACTCAAGAGCAGGAGAACAGTGTGTTGTTTCCCCTTTCTCCTAGCTCATTTCCCTCCCTAGATTAGGGAGGCTTTATAAAGCCAGGAGCTGAAACAGCACCGTGAGTCCTGCCTGTAGCTGAACTCACCCTGTCCAGCTGCATGATCCTGATCTTGTAATTTTCATAAAAGAAAAAGTCCCTAAACACCAACAGCAAATAGTTCTCCTCGTCTTACATAGCTAATAGTATCCATCCAGCCATATGCTCATCTTGAGCAAAGTGCTCACAAGTTATATCATTTCTACTTACGCTTGCACTAGCGTGGCTGGATCCTTCTCCGATACTCGTCTCTATATATATCTTTTCTTCACTGGTTATTGTTGGATGTGCAGCAGGGCTTTCATAGGCGTGAAGCAGCCAGAACATGTACCAAACAATCCCAAACATTCCTGCAGAGGCAGGAAAAGCAAAGCTCCATTTTAAAAACCACACTTCAGTATCTGCAGGTCTTGAAGTTTGTATCAAGAGTCAATTAAACCAAATCAGGGTAGAAAATATTCACAGGGAAGTACAAGATTATGATAACTAATTCCATGTATATTGTATGCCTGCTTGCAGAGCACTTGTCACATGTATTACATGATATTTAGTGGGCCAGGAGAGGTCCTTCTCCCCCTATACTCTGCCCTGGTGAGACCCCACCTGGAATATTGTGTCCAGTTCTGGGCCACTCAGTTCCAGAAGGACATGCAACTCCTTGAGAGAGTCCAGCGCAGGGCCACCAAGATGACGGAGTGGAACATCTTCCTTATGAGGACAGGCCGAGGGAGCTGGGTCTCTTTAGCTTGGACAAGAGGAGACTGAGGGGTGACCTCGTTAATGTTTATAAATCTGTAAAGGGTGAGTGTCAGGAGGATGGAGCCAGGCTCTTCTCAGTGATGGCCAGTGATTGGACAAGGGGTAATGGGTCCAAGCTGGAACACAGAAAGTTCCATGTGAATGTAATGAAAAACTGTTTCACTGAGAGAGTGACAGAGCACTGGAACATGCTGCCCAGAGAGGTTGTGGGATCTCCTTCTCTGGGGACATTCAAGACCAATCTGGACACGTTCCTGTGTGATTTAATCTAGGTGATCCTGCTCAGGCAGTAGGGTAGGACTTTTGAGGTCCCTTCCAACCCCTTACATTATGTGATTCTATTTCTGCATGAGGCAGAGACAAGGCAGAAACAAAGCTCTGTGTAGGTCCTGGGCAGGGTCAAAAACTGCATAAAAGAATTTCACAATCAGATTGTAATGACAAATGTTATGATGTGCTTTATGTCTATGTCTCCAAAGAAAACAGAGAAAACCTGTTTTAACTGAGTTACTGATGTTCGAGGCTGGGTGTGAGGCAGCTCTGTCATTTACCACAGGGTAAAGCACAAGACATGACAGCACAGCCTCAAGGACGTGGACGTACCCCTGTGATGGGCCCACTCTGCATGGATTTCACCATGGGTGGGCAGACGTCTCAGGGCAGAAGGTTTAGGAGGCATTCGTCTCCCCATCAGCAGCGCTTGTTGTTAACCTGTGCTCTGGGACATGTATCACATATATATGTCTGTGCTATAGTGTAACCTTTGCAACTGCATGCAACCCTGTTACGGGCTGACCACAGGCTGCAGCCAGATTTTAAAACATTTTACATCACACAATTACAGAATAAAAGCTCTCAGAAGCTGTAATAAGTAGAGAATAATTTGAAATAGCCATTTGCAACATCTCCCCCAAACCAACTTTAATCCATACTTGTTTTACAGGTTTAGGAAAAATGCTGGCAGTACCAGTCTAGTCGCAGACATCCTTTATGTTAAGCAACTCACCATATATATAAAAGACTGATGACCATCCTATATATTGCACCAGCACACCTGCCAGTGGCATGGCCACCACCGCACCTGCATAAGAGCCTGAGGAAAAAAGAATATGAAGAAAACATGTCAGCTATGACTCGACATCCTCACAGGTAGGTGAGCTCAGGCTCCAGTGCAGATGATCCAGCCAGGTACTCAGGGGGCAGAACTGGAAGGATGCTGCTGGCTGATTGACTGGCTGATTGTGCTTTCTTGACAACGTGGGGAATGGGATATCAGCTACAAAATGTGGTGTGGGGTGGTGAGGGACTGTCCCTCACTGGTGCGAGATCAGCAGTCTCATTTTGCAGCTGGAAGGGCCATGATCTGTCGGTAAGCAGGACTTGCAAAGCTGAAACTGATGGCAGACCACCATGCCGGCATAAACCATATGCACTGAAGTGGGGAACCCTTCCTACCCCTGTGGCATATGAAGTGAGCTCCAGAGAATCTAATGGCTCACATTTCAGAAGCTTTCTTGGCATCCAGAAATCCCAATGGTTGCAGATAATGCTGGGAGACTCCTGTCATAAGTTCCTTTTTCCTACAGGAATAGCAAAGCCCCAGGCAAGAATCTGGTCAGAGAAATCAGGAGTCTGATTAACATGTGGCCCTCTAATTTTTCCACTGTTTCTGTGTACCTCTCAAGTGCAGGAATCAGCAATCTGTGGCCACTAAAATGGGTGGTGGGCTGCAGGATGGATCTTTACCCAGTGCTAAGATTTCAGGAAGAGAGCACTGAGCATGTAAAGGCTTCTCTTTTGGTCTGTTCTTCTACAGAAAATGGAAAAACATAAATAATCACTAAATCCTGGACTCCTCTGTAGGAAAAATAAAATTCCAATCCTATGAAAAGCTGCTTTTTTTCCTCTTATTTCACTCGTCCTTTTACCCTTTCTCCTGTATTTCAGTGCTGTATTTTCCTCAGCCTTTCATTTCCACCACCAACAGACAGACTGATTTTTCCTCTGACTTTTACATTTTCTGTTGAATATTCTGTCTTCCAGACATTCACCTTAAGCAGGTTTTACCCCAGCACCTGCATTTATTTTCATTATTTTCTTTTCCACCTTTCCCAACTGCTTACTCTTCGAAGTCCTACTATTCCTGAGTCTTCTCTGGCAGCATTAAACAGCCACTCACGGTTCAAATTTCCTTGTTACAAATGGGAAGAAACAGCCCAAATATAGATGATGAGGACGCCCTAGAGGGAAGTGACAGAGTGAAGTAATGAGCAGTGCCTTTTCCTTCACTGCCAACAAGGTGTATCTGGAATTACACCAGAACCATTCCTGCCCTGTATTCTGCATGTCTGGTCTTCTTAGGGTGAAAAAGCAGAGGGAGGACATTTGAGTTATGTCTTACCTTCCTAACATTTAGCCATCTCCCTAAATCCAGCCTGGACCTGGCAGGGAGATACTAACATTCATAGTTTTCAATTAGCTACTAATTCCAGAGAAGATTGCAAAGCTGCCAAAAGAAGATGAATGCATTAGGTAGGAGAGTGTATTAGGAGGGAACAGGTCAAACTAGGCCAAAATGGCCAGGCAGGTGTGACACTCACATTGCTCCTTCTAGCATCAAACTGTTGTAGCAGAGTGACTTTGTGGCAAAAACTGCTACCTAGACAATGTAATTAAAAGTAGAAGAACTTTTTAATTTTTTTCCCTTTTCATCAGAGTGGCTGTAGGCAAAAAGAAGGTATATTCCTTGAAGAATAAAGTGTAAAATCTCAGTATTTTTTTCTGCTCCCTGCTTCAAAACAAGGTTTAAGGCTCTTGCCAGAGGCTGGAAACATCCCCAAAGGAATGAGAGAATTTGATTTCTCCCATCCTTACAATGGGTTCCTCTTGCCAAAGTCTTCTGAAGTCTCCCACAAACCATCTTCCAGAGGCCAGCTCTCAGCGTAGGAAAGGGACCCAGAGAAGGGAGCAAAGTACAAGACTCAGTGTAATTCAAAACCAAGTGAAGCAGAACAACCAGTAGTAACAAATTACATCACCGCCACTGCAGTGTATTGAGCAGTTAGACTAAAGTACTCAAGTCCTTTTAAAATAGTATTTTTGAGTGCATGCTTGTTTAGCCAGGGAAATCAATATGTATAATGAATCGAATCCCTACAGATAGAGCAAATGGAAGGAAAGAAAAAAAGGTGTGATTTCTCTCATGTGGCACCTCTAGACCCATTTTAGTTTACTATGAGACTCATTCTGAGGGTTGTCTTTAAATGATAAAATGGTGACGTACTAAAAAAGGACTCTGAGGCTCCTGTCCTCAAAATTCAAGCCGAAGGCAGCAAAAGCTAGAGGGTCTGCATTTCTCTCTTAAATAAAAATAAATAAATAAATAGATAAATAATTAAATAAAGCCTAATAGGAATATGTACTTACCATATTAGCCTATCGACTTACCACAGAATGATGTGGTGGCCAACCTGCTTCTCTCCAGAGGAGGAGCCCACTTACTCCACATCCCATGGCAGGCTGGGTAGGTGACACCCTGGCAGATATTTCACACATCATATAATTTGCTTCCACTGCATTCCTCCTTCAAACAATTGCTGATACTGTCCAACCTGCCTAGCTCTTTGTCACCATAGAATGATATAGGAAGGGCTAGATAAGTCTGGGAGATCTCAGTCCTTTGGGTATGGAGATGTAAACACTTAAAGTGCATAACACTTAAAGGGTAATGTGTTCTGGGATAAAAATGCTGTTTGGTACATGCAGTGGATGGCAAAAATAAATTAAAATAGACTGAAATGCAGCATCAGAAACCTAAACACTTTTTAAAGTAAGCTTAAAAATATAAATCAGTATGATTAAAATTGCCATCCTAAATACGAGTTACAAGTAAAAGTGTGGATCAATGAGAAAACTTACGGAAAGATCTTTTGATATTTTAGAACTAAATCTCCCAGAACAAATGATATACAAAAGGACTAAAATTGTGCACCTACCTCCACCAGGCCTTGCAAAATCCTCACAAACATCACACAGCCATAATGCACTCTGGCTGCAGAAGGGATGAACATGTTCAGTGTGGATGTCAGAAAGATAGCTGCTCCAAATACCCTATGGAAAGATGTAACATGAAAGGGGATATGGTTATTGATTACTTTTCAGAAGCCACACTCTCCTTGGCTACAGTTGCAGAGACAATTTCACATACCATGATCTCACCACCCTGAATACACGCGAAGTCCCCTTACTGGCAAAAGGGGTTACATACCCATATGGTCCATGCAATTTTTTTCTCTGAAAGGAGTATAAGTTTTATACATATTTAAGCAAAGGCGCTGGATTTTTCTTTGCATCAGTGGAATAGATTTGGGTGTTAGTACTGGAGGCTAAGCTGTTTATATGAGTCCTGACCCAAGAGAAACATTCCTACCCTGGGAAGTACTTACACAGAATCACAAACTGGTCTGGGTTGGGAGAGACCTCAAGGATCATCGAGTTCCAACCCCTCTATCACAAGCTGGGTTACCAACCTCCAGGCTTGGATCTCAACAAGGTTGCCCTGGTCTCCATCCAACCTGGCCTTGAACATCTCCAGGGTTGTGGCATCCACCACCTCTCTGGTCAGCCCATTCCAGCACCTCACTGCTCTTTCCATGAAGAACCTTCCCGATACTCAATCTAAACCTTCCCTCCTCCAGATTCAATCCATTCATAATCTAAATGCTCTGCTTGGGAAGAGCACTTTGCTCTTCCCAAGCAGAGCATTGCTCTTTGGGCACAAGTCAGTCGAGGCTCCAAATGCACCCAGGGCACTATGCCTTTGGGAAATCAATTAAAGACACCCAAATGTTACCACCCATCAGAGAAACAAGCATCAGGAACCTTTGTGTTGATAATGGCTCCAAGCACCGTCCCTGAAAGTTCAGGCCACTCAGAGACCCTGGGGTAGCACTCAAGTCTATGTCTGCCTCGCTCACTGCAGTATGTGGGACCTTTTCCCACCCTGGACAGGCACATTCTTCTGTCTCACTTTGGCATATGCTTACTGCCCTGTATCAATAATAAACAACAGCAACAGTAACCATGAAAGACAGACAGGCTATGGGGCAGACATTCCAGTATGGCACAGGCTGCAGGTTTGCCAGGCACTGATGCTGCAGTGCAAGGGAAGAGCCTCCTTGCACACCCATCTCATGAAACAACATCTGAGGAGCTCATTTGGAAGCTGGGGTTGCTACACCATGAAAAACAACACTGGAGACCAAGAAAGAGACTGGAAACAACTGACTGGAACAATCACTGAAATTACTACCATTAGTAGGAATGAGCTGTACTTGATTTATTAGATTTCATGTATCTTCACATCTGGTTTCTCACAGAAGCCTCAGGTTTCCTTTCTGTCCAATAACTGTTGTGCATTCTCTGAATATCAAGAGTTCATTACTCCACACCCTGCCGAGCTGATAGACATGAGGATCCCCTCTAAGATACTGTTACAGCACTGAGAAATATCATCATTAGCAGTAGAAGTTAGCAGAAGGGAGATTAAGCTTCATTCTGATATATGAATGGTATTAGACAGATATTTTATTTGAAGCTGTATGATTTGGACAACAACGGTATTTCTCTCCCTTGTTATTTTTCTGCCAAAGATACACACAAGCATCTTATTATGCATCACTGTTTATCTTGCTCCACTTCAAGGTATTTATAAAGTTTTAAAACCCTTTGCTGCCATTCTTTTCTTCTCTTTATTTAAACAACTGTTTCAATTGTTTATGATTCAGCCTCTTTAAAAAACTTATTCACGGGAAATATATGTCACCTCATTTTTTTAATCTGGGCTTATTATTTACAGTAGCATTAATGGCAGTATTATACTGCAAAGAATCTCCAGTCAGAGATCAACACTCTTTTACCCAAATTCTGTACACCTACAGACCAAACCAACAGTCCATGCCTAGACAGCTCATAATCTGAATGACAAGAAAGCACTCAACAGATGAACACAAAAGCAAAGAGGCTGGGTAGGCTGGCGGAGGGAAGCGACAAAGGAATGGATTTATACAGAAAGCGGTCTGAAAATCTGAACTGGAATACAAAGCCTATGATCATATCTTGACATTTAGGAGACTGCTTTTGAAGCCAAGTAAACATTTAGCTGAGAAATATTATTTAGCCCTCTATTATGATCAGCAAAGAGAAGAGTTTTGCACCTTCCTTGCCACTAATAGAAATATCAGATCTGGTATCATCATGCTATTGACAGTCTCAGGGAGCCACAGCAAATTATGTAAATTGATAAGCACATGAAAGAATAAGCCATAAGAAAGAGAACATGTTTAATTATCCAAACAGCTTGCTCTGCAGACTGGGTTTCCAATATCTGCTATTCCATTTAGCACCAACTCCTAATATACCTATGCTGTAAATGCATCATTTATATCGAGTTAGAACCAGTCAGTCTTCTGTTACTAAATAAGAGTGTTTCCTCAAAGAGCCAGCCTCTTTCTAGCAGTCCACTGCCATTTATCCCAAAGACATCAGTCCCCACCATGACTAAAATACCTCAGTTCTGTTCAATTCATTCACACTTTCTTCTCTCCTCTCTGCCCTGGTCCCCTGCCAGCTGCCAGTTTTGGAGCAAAACAGACTTCTTCAGTGACAAACTCCTCTGCCCAGCAGGCTGCTGTTACTGAAAACCGATATTAGGAGATGTCTTATGTTTCATGTATCCTTGTCACCACCAAACAACGATGAAATTACATTTGGATGCACAATTGAGGTTAAACAGCACGTTAAAGGGACATTGTCACTGAATGGTTAGTGAACTTTTTGGTGTGATGCAGACTTACACAAACTTATATATAATATATAATATACAAATATATAAAGCAAATTACGTAGGTTTAGTTGGTTTTGGTGCAAAACCATAAAACACTCAATATTCCCAGCTGTCCTGAGGTCCACCTGAATCTCACATTATTACAGATAATTATATGAATTAGAGAAGTGCCTGGGAATGGGGGGTGTCAATGTATTTTCAAGTTTGCACAGTGCTGAGCAGGACTTTAACAGGTGACAAGAGTCTGTACCTAAATCTATAATGTCAATAATTGGATAGAGTAATACATCTCATCGCTAGAGTACAGCAGGAACAAAATAAAGCATTTGTCTTTCTATCTGGTTCAAGTTCACAGACAGGCCCCAGATCTCCTGGCTTCCTGCCCTGTGTCTTAGTAAGAAACAGAGCTTGGCACCACTGGTGATCCTACCCAAGCTGAGATTGTTTGGGCAAAGAAGGAATAAAGGAAATTCATGGTGTTAGCCAGAACTGTGATTCTTGTTTCTGCAAACAGAAATAGTGTTGGAGCCCAAACTCTTTGGAATATTGTTGTTCCTCGGCCAATTCTACTCAAACCCAGTTATAAAAGTCAAATCCATAACTTTATGTTCAACTATAGAATTAGGTGGAACCTGATAGTCTCCTGTGGACAGAAATAAGGCTTTCTGTGCATATGTACAACACATACCTTCAGCCAGCTGACTGAATGCAATGAGTTACAGTGTAAATAGTAGGTTTTGCTGTTCACAAGAAATTAAGGAAACAAAAGCCAAACTAATAATATGCTGAATTATTCAACCAACAGTGTGCACATCTGTGTTTCAGAGCCCTTCTGTTGCAGAAGCTGGTGGCAAGGCTGAAAAGGCTGGGGAAATGATTAAGCTTAGCTAATTTGTTTGGCTTATCCAACAGATGGAAAAATACTCTGCTTAGGCACTTTTATGTGGTAGGGAAATGAATAATTGAGGATGCTAGTTGTGTTGAAGAAGCAGTGCAAACCGATCTCTGACTGAATAACTTTTGGTCATTGACAGAGGGGAGTTGGGGCTGAACTTCTGGGTAATTTGATGGGATGACTCTCTGATGGAGTCTTTTCCATAAGGGCATATGGGTGGACAGAATGCCCAGGCAGTCTTGTAGCCACTCTCTACAGAACGCAGAGAGCAAAGCACTCTGATTTGGGGCAACACAATATATAACTAGTCTTTAATACCTTTTCCAGTCTCTGAAAGTGTGTGTAGATAAGACATCTTGTATGCAGAGAATAAAATGACTACCAACAGTCATCTTTTTTATCTGCAGATCCCAAACGCCCTTAACACGCACATGACATAAGCTTATTCACAACCATCTCTCTTCAGATAATCTCCTTCTCTCTGCTGTGATTGTATTCCAATACATTTTTAAATAAAGCCCAAAACCAAAGCTAGCTCCGGGAAAAAAAAAAATCAATGCACAAACACATTGAGCATAGAATAAATCTGTATGGATGTCTAGAGTTCACCAAAGAGAAATCATGAGGCTCTATGAGGAGTTCTAGTTACAGACAGAACTGTATCCAGCCATGGTGAGGCTGTCCACATGCATGAGGATGGATTTGTGTCTTCAGAACATAAATATTTCTGTGATTCCTAGATGCCCAGCTTCAGTCCACAGGGACTCTTTAAGGGAGAAAAGTGAAATTTTGTCAGGTATTTTTTGTTTAGTGTTAAATTGATCTAAAAAGCACTAAGGCAACTTCCAAAAGATAAATGCTACAATCATTGTCTGAAGCATTAGGAGTGCTTTTCCTAACACTCTCCAGAATGCATTATTGTTTAAAGATCTGTGTAAATATTTGATATGGACAAGCTGAATTCAGAAAATCGTTGATAGAGCCATAACAGAAATCTAGTCCCAGTTTTGGTTATAGACTAAATACTGCACATTCAGTTTCAGATGTGTATTCCTGAAACACAGTAACTCACTGTATTGGTAATCATCATTTAAACAGTATGAAACAGTCACCAGAGTGTAAATCTTAATTGTATTTATCATTGTTTTCTTACCTGTTAGCAGCCAATTTGTTTGAGATGAACCCTCCTGGGATTTGTGTCACGATGTAACCCCAGAAAAAAGAGCCATGAATGAGTCCCACTGTCTCTGGATCCCAGTTGAATTGGGCTTTCTGTAAAGGAAAGAGAAAAAAAGTGCTGTAAGATAAAGCACACATATTGTAGGATAATCACTATTTGGCCATGACACAGAAGTCACTCATCCTCCGAACTGAGGCAGTTTCTTTACACTGGTGTTGCAGAGCTCAAATCCCCCAGTTGAGACAAAAGGACATGAAGTTCCCATGTGAGGTCACTGGTTTTGCTCCTAGCTTTCAGACAGGTGGGGAGGGGAAGGTTTCAGCCAGAGGGAAGCTAATGCTGGATCTTCAGGATCTTCTTGCCTCTTGTCCCTGCTTCCCCCAGTCCTGAAATGTGCTTAATGTTATAGCAAGGACCTGATGGCCTTTCAATGGCCATACCCACTTCCCCACGATTATCAAGATTGCCCAGGTCCTTTTGGGTTGACAACCTGCCTGAGCTTCTTGTTTTTGTTATTATTGTTACCATTATCCTTTATTATCCATTGCTGTCCTCATCAAGGCCAAACTCTGACCATCAATCTGTGGCGTGGGAGCAGAAAAGTGTATGGGCGGCTGGTGTGGAGGTGGGTAACACCTGAGGAGAAAGCACTCTGAAAATAAAAAGTGGTAGCATCAGCTAGCTGACTAGTTTCTATTTTCTATTTTTTTCTGCTTCCTATATTTTCTATATTTTATTTTCTAATATTTTCTATTAAAAGTGATGCCAGTTGTAGGGCTGGGTTTGGGCACAGAGGGCAACCACAGGGTGGTCATAGAGGGTTCCTAGCCAAAAACATCTGCAGCCAAGAGAACTGTATCCTCCATACACCTCGTCCTTGGATACCAAGCAGTTTCAGTCTTCTCAAAAGTCTTCCTGAATATAAGAATATAAGGACATTCCTCTTCTCTGATGGCCCTGCTCGACATACTTTGTTCAGAGGAGGGATAGCCAAAGCCCAGGGCAAAACACAGAGAAAGCACAGAAAAGAAAGGTGGATCCAAGGTGCCCCTTCTGCCCATCCTGTGAGGGCAGATAGGGCCTGACGCAGTAGGATCACACTAATGTAAGATCAGCGTCAACCTTTCCTCCTTAAACCCTCAGATCAGAAGAGCTGGTTTGGAGCAAAGAGAAACTGCCATGTTGTGCTTCCCATCATTTTCATGTTAATCACATAGTAAGGAAAGGTGGTGAAGCATCACATGAGGCAGCTGCCCAGGTGTCTTTCAGATTCTGAATTAAAACTGTTACTAAAATGCTAAAGGAAAATGAAAACTAGTGTGATAAGCCTTAACATTTCTTTTATCGGTATTACTTTCTCTGTGTAAAAATAAGAACCATTTTCTCTCAGTGGGTTCATTTTTTTTCTACAAACAAGCAAACCAGAAAATAACTCATCATTTAAGCACTGGGGAGAAAGCTGGCATTAATTAGCCAGGCTGTGATTACAGAGGGCTAAAGGATATCCCTCCCCATTCATATACCTTCTGTGAGACATAGAAATACTCACTGTGTCAGGAGGTGCTCATGCCCAAAGAGAATAACTTGAGATTCTTGAGATGAGTTTGTCCAAATTTCCTCATACTACCTCTTCTGAGTTTCACAACCTATGTAGGCACGTTCTTTTCCTTTCCTCAGGGTGAAGCACAGGACCAAAAGTCACAAAGAAACCTCAAGGTGGGAGTAATTAGACTGAATAAATACAAATTCAGCAGCAAGTCTAGGCAGCTGGAGCTGGCTAGATGAGATTTCAGATGAGGAAGAACTAGGAAAGTCTTCATTGACTCTAGTAAATCTTTCTGGGATTTATTGAGTCTGATTAGAAATACTGCTTGATGACTAGGAACGGGAGAGAAAAACACTGAAGGATTGGTTATGGCATAATATAAGAAGAGAAAGATTTATTTGATCCTTAGCCATAGACTCATGAGCTTCATCTCTGTTTTTTCCAGATCAATAGTCCCTATGACCCTGAGTCATGCAGGTAGGCATACTTTTAACTTTGGAAATATGCTACAGACAATATCTGCAATTTTCTTTATGAAAAAATTAAAATATTTGGGAGAAAAGCTGATGAATAATTGCACAACTTTTCATTCATCTTGAGAAATGTGACAAATGCCATTCTAGGAGATGTGTTTTGTGTTAGGGAATGTGCTAACAAAAAAAAAGGGTATCCATGGGCTGGGGGAGGCTCTGTTCCCTGGGAGGGTCTGATGAGAATTCATGCTTCTGTAGTAGCTTTCCTACTAGAGCTTGGAATATGGGGAATCATCAGGTAAGAGTCAATATTCCTGTGAATAATTTGTTAGAACAAAAATATTACAAAATTTAAAAAAAGTCAGTAAGTCCAGCAAATGTAAATGAGGTTCATGTTCCATAAAGGAACTTGTGATATCACAGCTATGTACCAAGGCGGGACTGGGGAAACTAAAGTATGTGTTGAACCAGCAGTTTCTTGGGTGCAGCATTAAAGGTTTGTAGGCATCTGTTATGAACCACGTGCCGTCTACTGCAAATCTGAAAATAGCTTGGACCTAGGCAGCAAACCACATGGTCAGTAACCTGTAAAATCCCGCTGTCTTGTTGCCAGCGACTCCTTGAAGGTCTTGAATGTCATCTACTGACCTGAATAGAGTTAGTGCAGCGCTACATACAGCAATTAATAATTTCTTCTGTAGCAGCATCAGAGTGCACTTCCCTGAGAGATAGTAAATAAAATCGGTCTGTGACTGAAAGATCAGGGACCTGATAGGCACGTGAGCCAATTCAGTTCTCATTTCTGCTACTTACATCTTGTATGGCATTGCAAGTCCTCAGGTTTTACAGATTTTTAACGTGACTTAGGCACCTAAATAGGAATTAAGCACCGACACATCTATGTGAACCCAGACTGACATGTGTCCCTTTTTGATCTGTGCATACAGAGTACTTTGATATGCAGCTCTTTGATGATTTTGCAGTGGGGTCTGCTTGGAAAAGTGAAAGGAAGATTTTTTTTTCCTCACCTGCAGCTCTGGTTTCCCGTTAACATAAACAGTGTTATTGTTCACCATTTCCACGATGGCAACACCCAGGTTGCACCGAATTCCGAAAGAGATGCAAAAGCCCAGACCACTCATTATGGCAATGATGTAGCGCTTGGGCAGCCCACAGCAGTAGCAGTCACAGGGTGCCGGCTTGTGGGTGCTTGCCTGCACGGGCCGCCCCTCTTCCGTCAGCTCAATGTGATCCTCCTCTACGTTGGTGCCATCGATTTTCCTAAACGGATGAAGAAAGAGAAAATGAAGATGTCTTATGGTCTCGGTTTGCTTGATGAAATGTAGATGAGCAGTTATGTGTAGATAAATCACCTCCTGACAAGGCATTTATCTGTTTCTTGGTGGTGTGAGGACTTAACGCTTGGCAGGCTGGGAAAGGTTAGCGTAGACTCCACTTTTCCACAAACAACCTCTGAAGCTTGTAAATCCAAGCCACCCAGACAGACAGCGAGCTGGACAAATCTGCCAGGCTATTCATGAGCACAAATAAAAGCGGTCTATTGAGGAGCTTCTGCTGATTGTTAGGTAACTTTGCCTATGAAGAAATTAATGGATCTAATTAGAAATTATTATTAAGCAGAGCTGTCAGTAGGTTTCAACAAAAGGGAAAATACAGCACAAAGTATGCTATGGCTTAGCCCAAAACTCCCTGTGAATTTACTTTCACCTGTAAGACAAAACCCAGGACTTTAGTGAAGAGAAGAGGAGGTTCTGGTGCCAACTGCACCTATTGCAGAAGTAAAAACAACAGGTCAGGACTTTCTATGCCTGAAGGCATTTGAACCCACAGTGTCCCACCTTCTCTGAAACAGGCTCTCACCATGAGGATTTTGGTCATGGCAAAGCAAACCGCCATAGCTCCTATCATTCAATGTGTTGCCATTTCTGTGACATTCTGGGCTGTTGATTCACAACTCTTCAAGTGAGGGTGGCTGAAAGGGCTTTGCCTGTGATGAAATTTAGTGTGGGTACTGCAGCACAGTTGGGAGGATACAGGAGGGAAGGGGCCAGGAATGTGGGTCCATTTACTCAGGATAGGAGCAAATGGTACCTAGTCGCTTTGGCCTACAAGAGGCTGCCCACCAGCTACGGGCTAACAGAATCACAGAACAGTCTGGGTTGGAAGGCACCCCAAGGTTCATCAAGTTCCAACCCCTCTATCACAAGCTGGGCCACCAACCTCCAGGCCTGGATCTAGACAAGGTTCCCCAGGGCCCCATCCAACCTGGCCTTGAACACCTCCAGGGTTGGGGCATCCATCACTTCCCAGGGCAGCCCGTTCCAGCACCTCACCACTCTTTCTGTGAAAAACTTCCCCCTGATATCCAACCTAAACCTCCCCTCCTCTGGCTTCAACCTGAAATTTCACTTTAAAATCTCAGCATTTCTCGGATTTACAGCTACAGGGTAACTGAGGTATCATTTACTATGTTATTCTTTTTTACATTTTCTCATCAAGATGTTACTCCAGGCTTATTCTTAGCACAAGAATAAAAACACATTAAGGTCCATAAGTTCACACTTCCAAGAAACACTAGAATCAGAGTGATTCAGGCCAGAAGGGAACTCTGGGCATTATTTGATTTAACCCCTTGCTAAAAGTAGTGCTAGCTGCAGAGTTAGGTCATTAGCCCATTGTCAGGCTGAAGGGAAGACTTTGCATTAAAGCAAGGCAACACAGGAAATGTGATATTACGGTGCTGTTATTGAAGGTGATTGAGATCTTATGATTCAATGACAAGGAAAGAGCATTTGTTAGTCAAATGAGAGTGTGGAGAGTAACACCGTCAGACACTTTGGAAAGGAAGACACCATCTATTCCATGCTCTGCGTGCTAATACAGGTAGTTGTGAACTGAATAAACAAAACAAAACAAAAAAAAACCCAAAAATAAAAATAAAGACCTCTGGAAGTGAAAAGACAATTGGATAAGCATTTTTTCAGAACTGTTGTCATCTCAAAAGAGTTGTTAACAGACCAAAAGAAGTCATTTAATTGTCTTCCTCTAACACAATCTAAGATATCAATTGAGTTAAATCAGAGCACAATTGCTCAAGTTTTTTATACCTTTACCAGGGTCTCTATTTATAAGAGAGAGATTAGAGTTTGATTGTGCAGCTGACAAAGATTATATATATTATGCAAAGCCAAAACATCTCTTCTGATCTGGACATATTCAGCTGCCTGTCAATTTGTATAGGCATGAAAATATCTTTCTGCTCCAAATTCACTGTTAAAAGTGGCAAGCCAGGACTAGCACTACAGGCCAGGCCATCTTTCCCTCTGCAGAGAAGTTAATTGTTCTGCTATTGCATTCAACTACTTATTAATAAAAGCAGGTTGAGGACTAGTTAAAGACCGCAAATTCACACAGTACTTTTCATATCCCCACAGCTTAACGTTAGCCCCTTGGTACCAGATTTCTCTCGGAGAAAACTGTTTTGCAATAGCAGTCCAAAACCAGAGCTGGGGTGAAGCATTAGTAGTGCAGACCTTCCCAGAGACAGTGTTTGACCTAGCTTTTTGGCCTTTCTTATTGAAGATTTTAATTTCACTTGTTGTACACCAATGATTTAGATGGCAACTGCTTCAGTGCCAGGGTGCTCTCCTCTAAGTATTTGACTAACACAGGAGAGCATTTTGCTGCATTGGAAATGTTCCATCCTTACTTCAATCTGTTTCCTTTTTTTAATAAACATACCACCCTGCGTGAGTAAGAAGAGCTAAGCTATTTGAAAATATCTGTATCTATGATCTGTGCCAAATGTAATAATGACCGCACGCAAAATTTCTTTATTCGATGTCATTACTCTGGCATATACAAAAATTTTGAAGAATGAAAGAAATTTCAAGAATTCCTATCATTAATACATACAATCCCTAGAACACATATACATTCCCTAACCTGCATTTATGGGATTTTTAGCACAGGAATCAATTGCTTCTTCAAATGATAAAGTAGGTGGACTAGAATCATACCTTTTCATTTCATTTGATTCAAACCACATGGATTCTACAATCACAGGCAAATGTTAATACTCGCCACATGTTAGAGCACCTTCTGGGATGACTTTTACCAGATACTGCTGTCTTTCACAAGCATCTGCAACACAATCATACCCAATATTCAAACTTCACACCAACAAATCCAGCAGCAGTCACCACATGCAACAATTATAGATGATCCTGGCATAACTTCAGAAGCCTATATACTGACTGTTGAAAAATATAATTTATCAAAAAGCAGATACAATCTTTTGAGACCTCATTTGCTCTCTGGTGATTTGCTAAAGTGAAAATTTTCCACACTATATCCTACAACTGATGCATTGGTACAAAATCCAGGTACACACAGGTAAACCCTCTCAATTGTCCCGGTGCTTGGGATCTCTCTGGCTGACTTCTGTGCGGTGTTTGCACAAAAGCCCTAGCATGTCTCAAACATACACACTGCATCTCACAGGTGCTGCACTCCCAGGCTGCAGGGCAGCTTCACAGTTTCTCCTCACCACAGCATCAACGCAGTGGAGGGTGCCCCAGGGGTGCTGCAGTGCGATGCCAAGTGTGAGTGTGCCTTCGCACTAACACCATTGCACAGGGGGCCTTGCCCAGAGTCTGGACACCCCGCATTGTTTCTGGGAAACTTATAAAGCCCACAGAGCCCCAGCTCTGATATCCATTCACCCCAGCCTTGAAACCTCTAATTACTTTTTTTAATGCCCCACTGTATTTAACTAATCAAAACCAAACCCATCTTGGCATAAAAAAATCCCTTTTGTACAAATAATCTAAAATGTCTTTTAATATCTCAAACGAAACTGCCAAGAAGAGCCTAAGGAAAGGATGCCTCTGTGGTCCCACCAGTTCAGTCCCCCTAGTCTACCTTATAGGATCCAGCTACCTTAATGTCCTGCAGACAGACTCCCATCTTGCAGCACCCACAAAATAATTTGAAGTTGTTGGACACCAGTGAGAAGTCAGTAAATTGGTTTATGCTGCTTCTGCTTTAGCCCTTGAAATTGTCAGCGCACAATCGCTATGGAGCAGCCGGTATCTGGCAGCTGGCCTTGCCAGACACTGGCTTCTGTATCTGCTCCATTGTTTGCAAGACTGAGGAAATGTGGTAGGAAGTCATAGGAAGCTAAAAAGCATTTTTTAAACCCACTTTGCCAGTTTTGATCCTATGTCAACATATGGCAGTCAGTGAAATCATACTCAGAGACCTAACCAAGAATGCACTTCGATGTATCTGATCACCTCTCAAATGCTGGAAGAGAAATCAAATCCTTTTGCTGTTTTACACCATATTAAAGTTAATTGGATTGACGAGGTTGCATCTGTCACACATACATATGTACTTTCACATAAAGACAGAAGTGTGTGCTCTCCTTCACAGACTAAGCTGTAGAGGATGAAGTTCAAGTTAAAAACATGTTTCATTCCTTACAGAAACCTTCAGACACGACTTCGTATTTCCTGAGAGACTGCTCAACCTGCGGCAGTGCTTAGATCTGACTGCAGATGTAGTAAAAAGCCTTTGTTGTCTGGACTTTTTCCTTCACTGCCTAGTGCATCTAAGAAAAGCACTGGCATACATACATTTAAACAGACAATAATTAAGTCCAGCAAATTTTCTTGTATCTCAGCTACCATTTGGTTTGACTCCGTTGCGATGTTGCTGAAGTTGGATACCGGTACTGTCAACTGTGTAGGAACCCACATGACATAGCTACAAGACAAGAGTAATCTGGATAATTTAGTTTGCTTACCACTTCCAAATAGCAAACCCAGTGTAGTGCCACATCACACACTCGCTAAATACAAACCCTACTTCTACTGGGTCAAATTGGCCAGCAGAGACCACAGCAAAGAGAATTTATGATTGAATAAATCATTTCACTTAATGTTTTAAAAGAAAAATGGAATCCCTGGAATTACTGTAGAGCATCATAAAAGTGAAAAAAAGCAAAATGTCAGATTTCATCTGTAACACTGCAAATGAAGAAAAGTTACGTTGAAACTGCCCACGACTCAGATACTCTTTCACATGGTGTAGAAATAGGGTAACTGGCCATGTACAGTGTATACAAGTAACTTCTTTCAAAGTGTTCATGCTTATTTTCTTGCATATATATGTTGTAGTATAATACATGTAAATTATTATACATTTTCCTGGGATCAAATCCATGTTTAGATGTGCCAAGAACTGTATCTCGACTCCAAGCAGCATTCCCAAAAGAAGGCAAAAGGGATGGATATGAAAGTAAATATAATCCAGGCATTAAAAATGCATTCAGTTTAAATGTCCTGATCATACAAAGATTTAAAACACTTTACATCAAGCATGCAAGAAATGGCACTGAACCCTCTGGCTCTCATCTATCGATCACACAATAAAAGTTGTCTTGTGGCTATTACTAATAGGAATAATCTTCAATTTAAATGAGAAATCTCTTTCCCCTTATGAATCCGGTAATTTGTTACATTGCATTTTCATTTACCAAAAAAAAAAAATGGTGGGGGTTTTGTTCAGTTTGTTGCTTCATGAACTGTCAGATTAAGATAAAAATCTTTAATCTTTTTTTTTCTTTTTGCAATCAAACAGCTGTTTCTCCTTTTTCTCTTCCTAATTTGTTAGTCTCACTAAACACACACACATTGCTAGTTAAAAAACCCATATTATCTCACTGTTTCAGAACAAGATTTTCAAAATAGCCCCTTTAATTCAGGGAACATTAAGTCTAATTTCAGGAGTGGCATCATTTGGGAGTGTTAAATCCTATTGTATCATCTGTTTTTCTCATGCAAACTAAGCCACAGAATTATTCACACTTAATTATTTATTTTTTAAAATCAAAACACTTTTTCATGCTCTTTGTAATGTTAGAATGCTATTTTATAACTTATTTTCACTTTATTTTTGTTTACTATAAATATTCTACCATCTGTAGTCATACACTGTTGTAACAGAGCTCCTTTTACATCTTCTGTCTTTCAGCAATGTTTTTCTATCTGAACTCAAATATTAATTCTGCAACTCTTAATCTGTCTTACATTTATACATTTTTCTATCCTTCATTTCTCTTTGATATATCGAACCAGTGGACCTGTGTGGGAATTTTCTTTTGTATTTTACCTTCTCAGATTCCCCAGTGAGTCACTAACGGTGTTCTTCACCTCTTCCTTTCCTGGATTGAAAAATCTTTCCTTCAGCAAACCGAACCCTTTAAAAGGCATTTTGTCTTTCTTCTTCAGTAAATCACTTATGCTAACAAGCATTCACTTCTGCTGTCATATTTCCTGATGCCAGACTCGGGAGCCTCTGCCAGTCCCCTCGGTGACCTCTGTGGTAACAACCAGTTGCTCAAGAAAGGAGCATGGAAGGAAAAAAAAAAATAAATTAAGAAAATTCAAATCATCCAAAGGCAGAAAGTCAGTGGGGAAGAGCTCTGGAGCGAAGCCCCCTTGGAAGCACTCAGGGTCTCTGCGACGGGCTTGCAGCAGCTCTGCCGTGCATCTGTGCAGGGTCGGGTACCTGTACGGGGGACAGCTAGTGCAGAGGTGGCAGGTGGCGAGCCTGAGGTGCTGCTGAGGGACGGTGTCCCTGAGCAGGACGCAGCTGCCTGCTCCCCCGGCGAACCTCAGGCTGGCTCGCTGGGGCTCATCCTCAGCGCTGGCTCCCTCCCTCCCCTGCCTCTTTCACGCCGAGATCCTGTGCAAGATGGTGCTATAGTAACGGACACAATACCTGTCCTCAAGCCACTCCGGTTCATTAATAAGACCTCATCTATGGCAAGGGCAAGAAGTTTATTAAACATTTATGAGTCCTTTCTGCAGGGAGGGAATTATTGCCAGCTGTAGTTCCCATTCACTACGTACCCCCTGCCCAGATGATGCCCCCTACCTCAATGCACCTTCTGGTTTTAACCCAGAGCCACCTTCCCCAGCTTGGTCATTTATTATTGATGCTCCTGGGCCCTGGGCATTTTATTGATGCTCCTGGGCAGACAGACACAGAGGTGCATTGGCGTCATGCAGTGTGAATATGCCATGAAAGATTGGCTGTAAATTATGGTCATCAAGTGACTGAGTGAAAGAGGTGACCCAGTCCAACTCAGCGTGACTTCGTGATGAACACATGCCTTTTCTAGCACAGCAGAAAGTATTTAACGAAAACACTGGTGGAAATGCAGCCTGACAGTGCAGTCAAGTCAACGCCAATTTGACGCTCACTGGAGTCAAATGAGGAGACTCTGCTTTTGTTGAGGCTTCAGTTATTGGGTTTGGGTTATGGACAACATTTAAAAAAATGAAAGGACAAGAAGTCCAATTTCATACTGGTTTTGGGCTCCTCTCAGCCCCAGGTGGACAGGAAAGCAGAAACCTTCCAGGTTGTTAGAAAAATAGAGAGTTGTGGATTTACCACAATCCCCTGTGCACTCTCAAGGAAAATTAAATTAAGAACTTATCAGTGCTGCATCAGGCTACCACCCAGAGAAGAACTGGCTTCCTCTGGAAGCCCCCAACTGTGAGGCTTAGAGACTACTCATTTGAGTGGTTGAAGTCGGTAAAAGTGGACCAAAGCAGGGCAAGGACTCCACCCCTCCATTGCTCCTTGCATGGGCTACCAGCCTCTAGGTTTTAGAAGTCCCCATAAAAAAATACCAAGTGTCTGGATTGTCCCAGCTCTGCTGTGAGGAGGAGAATATTGGAGAAAATACTTCCTCGTAGTTAGGTGAGGTGAGGAAGGGGAATGGAGCAATGCTGAGGACCTGAGGAAGTTTAACTTCACTGGAGTCTCTTTTGTTGCAGAAGTGGTTACCGTTTCTTTCTCCACTTTGAATAATTCATGTGCTGTAGAGCAGTGTTGGAAAACTCCGGGCTTGCACATTTGTCCTGGCAGACAGCACTCCCATAGTGAGCAATAAGTGCAGCCCAGGTCATGGGGCTAGCCAGCTCCCAGCATGACTTACCTGCATGCCTTCAGAAGGGCTCCTCTGGGTGTATTTCTGTCTAGGTGGATCCAGCAGCAACCAAGGTCTGCCTGGTAAAGCCTCTCTGCAGCAAGTCTTGCTGCCCTGGGAGCAGCTGCTCTTCCTTCTCCTCACACTGTTCAGGCTTGAATCTGGTCAGCTCTGCAGCAGAGCAAGAGGAGACAATTCCTCCAGGTTTTCCACTACAGGAAAAGTTGGGAAAGTGGTGTTCAAATTTGCTGTCTCCTGGCATCTGTGAAGCAGGAGATTTTAGTTTGCCCTTCTGGGCATCTGGTCCTGCTTCAGTTAAAGAGAGAACAGAGAAACAGACACAAGAAAGGAGCTATGCTCAAAATTTAGTGTTGTGGTTCTCCCGATGTCCCAGACCTTCTTAAAACACACTTACAACATGTCTTTGTAAGGACACTGTCAGCAGCCGGAATCTAAGACAAGACATGGTGTGATCCTGCACTTGCAAAGGAATTTTTTTGCAAATGCATACAACTTGTAGCTACTGCTGAAACTACAGACCCATATTCCTGAAGACCTCTAGTAAGACTGTAGCAAAACTGTATTTCCATAAACCATGGATTTCATATGAGAGTCTCTTTCATCCTTATATTTCCAACAGAAATCACCACTGCAGATCCAGTGCATAAAAAAACAGGAAGTGCCCAGAGACAAGAGGAAGAACACACATTTAGACATGTCACAGAAGTGGCTGTGTAGAGGTAACTGTGAGTGAAGATGAATTCGTTCATCATGAAACTGAGTATCAAGCAGAGTTAAAACCTACCCTAAGCAATAACACTTTTCACACAGAAAGCTTTCTTGCTGGAGCCAGTGTCAGGTGTGTGCTCCCTGGAAACATGGGATCATCAGCATTAGGGTATGAGCTCAGGATTCTGAGGGCAAGGTCAGGGTCCATGGGTGACTGTTCATATTATCTTCTCGAAGGAGTTTCTTCCAGCACTTCGCATGAGCAAAAGTCCACTCAGATGACAAGCGTATTTTATCATTATATGTGAAGCTTGAGGATGAATCAGTTTCTCCCTTTGTATTTACATGGTACCCGGTGTACCGGAGACACAATTTCTATTGGCATCTTTAAGAGTCATCTCTTAATCACATTACATTAAAGATGGATACTATAAGAATTGAGCCTTTGAGACCTATGGGCATCCGATGTCAAAGATAAAAAGGGTCACCTGGGATGCCATGTTGTACAAAGGTTTGGTTTAAATGATCAAAGTAGTCCTTCAGCTTTTGAAAGCTATGGCTTACAACAGCTGCACTTTTCCTCCATAAATGAAGATGGATTCAAAGACTTTGGGATTCTGATTTCTATTTTACCATATATGAGAACAGAATCCTTTCCTGCCATGTAAAAATGCTTTGTGTTGGGTTAGCCCAAATCAAGTTTTCAGACATATCTGTTTCCCCACTGTCTGTGGAAAAACTGGGATTCATCTCAAATGGTTAAAAAATTCATCTTTAGCTTCTGCTTCCTGATCAAGGTACTTGATAGCAAGGAAATTTGGTCACAGTTGGACAAGAATTAAAGACCAAGGGTCCTGGGATGCTAGCAACAAATAAAACAATAATGGAAATAGGAATTCTTATTTATAAGAAGAATTTCCTTGCTGGAATCTACTAATTACATGGCAAGTTATTATGCCTTACACAGTAACTAGTAGAGTTTTTTGAAGCATTTCTGTGTGGAAAGCTTTGACACAAAGTACATCTGTTTCCTCTCAAAAGAACAGAGCTTCTGTATCACTGCACTAAGTGCTACATATACATTTGTTCACAGAATCACAAGGTTGGAAAAGACCATTTAGATCATCAAGTTCAACCATACCTGTCCTCTCCTAAACCACATCCCTGAGCACCTCATCTACCTGTCTGTTAAATACATCCAGGGATGGTGACTCAACCACCACCCTGGGCAGCCTGTGCCACATCCCAACAACTCTTTCAGTGAAGAATTTCTTCCTGACATCTAATCTGAACCTGCCCTGGTGCAGCTTGAGGTCATTTCCCCTTGTCCTGTCATCTGTCACTTGGCAGAAGAGACCATCACCCACCTCTTTACAACCGTCTCCCCTCAGCCTCCTCTTCTCCAGACTAACAATAGAAAGCAGTTTTTAATATTCCATTTCATACAAGTAACCATGTTAAACATGAACTTCTTCAATCAAAGCCGTCTCTAAGGTAAGAAAAGGTCTCATTTATAGAGCAGATAACCACTGTGTAAAGTGTAGATTTCTAAATCTGATCTTTTGTGGCCAACTTCACAAACGCTCTTCACTGCCATCCCAAATGTGAACAAATTTAAATACTAAGAAAGGGTGAAAATACACCTACTAAGAAAAAATATAAATTAAAAAATAATAATAAAACTGATGTATAGAATATGAAAATTTCCATGAATGCAGGAATATTCAATGCTATTTAAAAACAGGTCCCTTTTTACCTTCACGAAGCAGTGTAAGGGCAGCCTTGTCACTGGAGAACATTTCCATGACGTTTGAGGTTTATTCGAAGGTTCCTGGGTCTGCAGTGACACCTTATGGTAGTTTTATTACATTTTACAGATCGTTTTAGAAGTTGAGATCTCTTGCAGCGCTTTGAAGCGCTTTGAATTTTTTGCAGATCTTTTTGCTACAAGTTACTCAAAAGTTCACTCATTCTCTTCAAATCTGTCTGGTTTCCCTTCTGCCCCACTGGGAAAATAGATTTTGAAGGGGAATAATCTTTGGTTCTGTCTTCTTTCCAGGTGATCTATGCCAGGCCGTTGTTCAAAACTGGTGATACCACTTTGTGAGTAGACTTTCTCACCAGATTGATTCACCAAATTATACCATTTAGTTATTTGCGTTCCTCTAATCCCAGATCTGAACATTTAAAAATAAAATGTTGTTGTAGAAGTTAATAAAAAAAAGAAAGAAAAAATATTTCTTTTTTTTAAATACTGTTGAAAACCAAACCTGTGCAATATGTAAGGAAAGATCAAACTGATTAATACGATCAGAATTTATAAAATATGCCCTCCTGGGACTCTCTTACATGAATTTTGTAGTGTTTTCAGAAGCTCTCTTTTTCTATAGCACTTCCCTCACTTGAAGTGCTAAGTTGGACCCTCTAATGAGCCAAGAGTTTCCATAAAACTTCCATGAATTCCTCACTTTTAGTACTTTAATCACAGTCTGATCAAATGAGCATTGAAAGTGAGCAATAGGTTCGAAGTTGAAAAGGGCTGAGAGGGAATGAGGGAGAAGGATGATTGAGCAATCACATTGATCTTAAAAAGCCAGAGCTGAAAAGCCACATAGGCTAGTTTCCTTGGAAGGGAGAGTTGATTTTATGCTGACCTGCAGGTAATGCTTATTTATACTGGAATGAAATAAGCTCCAGAATACCTTTTCTGTAGCCCTTTATTAAAAAAAAAATTGGTTATAGCATAGAGAGTGACATAGCTTAAAAAGCTAAGTCAACCTCTTGTTTCATTGAGAAAAAGAAGTATTTAAAACTAGTATTATAAGTCCTGACAAACTGTGTCTGTGACAATCCATAAATAAAAACAAATAAAAAATAATCAAATCCCACTGACTTTAAAAGTCTGGCAAAAGCACATTATAACTGCTGAAATCACTAAGCACCTACAACCAACTGCAGATCTTTTTGAAAGCCTGGAAAGGATATCAGTTCTATTTCCATTAAAAAAACCCACTACTTTTTCAAAGTGAAGAAACTGGGCAATGCTGGATAAGCAAAAAAACCTTGTTCTCCCTTACAAGGCACGCCTATAAAAGACCTGAAGGAGAATGCAATTCCTCAGCTGCCACATCCTGAAGGCTCAGTGACAGGGTGAACAGTAATACGCAGTTGAGGACAGTGCTTGTAATTACTAATGCTTTTAAATTTGTTTTGAAACACACAGGTTTAAAGTTCCTTTTCCATTAATCTAATCTGTGTGAAGTTTAATATACTGAATATTTTACCTACCTTTCACATGAACTTGACTGTTATAGTAAAACAGTGGGAAAAAATGAGTCATTTAAGCAACTTCGTAATCGCAGCCATTCGATCTAACAAAGTAGTCGTTTCCATCAGAAATAAACACACAGAAGTGAAGTGTTCCAGTACGTGTGTAATGGCTCAGCTGAACCTGAGCTCAAGCAGCTGCCTGTCAGCCAGGGCAGGTAAGGACTGGGTAAGGACCTGGCAAGCTCTTTCACAGGACAGCGGCAGTCAGCACCCAATGTACAGGCAACTCGAGCAGAATGTGTGGGCTGGGGGGGTACTATCTCAAAGAAAACAGGTTCGTGCCTATGGGTCTGACACTGATAATCTGTTGTTTTGGCAGATGACAGTTTCCACTCTCTTCCTATTTGTTTTGTGGGTTTGTTTGTTTCCCAGCCATTCCCTGACCCCTACCTCTCTGCTATGAACAGTTGCTGTATCAGTCACTCTAGAATCTGAATCCAGTAATGCTCCGGATCACTTACCTGTAGCTGCTTTTAATAAGGGACATAAAACTATCCGAGAGTGTCCAGAGGAGGGCAACAAGGATGGTGAGGGGGCTGGAGGGGAAGCCTTATGGGGAGAGGCTTCTCCAGGCTGGACAAAGACTTAAGAGGAGGTTGAAGAGAGACCTCATCACAGTCTATGGCTTCCTGATGGGGGGGAGTGAAGGGGCAAGTGCTGATCTCTTTGTTGACCAGTGATAGAACCCTAGGGAATGGTATGAAGCTGAGACAGGGGAGGTTTAGGCTGGATATTAGGAATTTGTTCTTTCCTGAGAGGGTGAATAGGCACTGAAACAGACTCCCCTGGGAAGTGGTCACAGCACCCAGCTTGGCTGAGTTCAAGAAGCATCTGGACAATGCACTCAGACCCGTGCTCTGAATTGTCTGGCCCTGTGTGGAGCCAAGTGTTGGACTCTGTGATCCTTATGGGTCTCTTCCCACTCAGGATATTCTGTGATTCTATGAATTCTCTTTCAGCAGCAAAGAAAACACCTGCCCACTTGTCTGGCACCTTGCCAGAGCTGGAGAATCAAGCATTGTTGCAGAGCCCAGGTTAGGTCCCCTTCTGCAGCCTCCGATGGCAAAGTGACAATCTCCACCTGAAGAGCAGCAGGCACAAAGTTCAGGCTGCCTCTCTCTTAAATTCAGCATTGTCTTACCAAGTATCACCAGAAAAAATATAAATTGTTAGACCCTTTGAGTTTTGCTGCTCTTCCACCACTTTACACAGCCACGTGCTGGCTGTGTGCGCTCATGTGGCAAGGAAAATCAAAGAAAGAGTAGCTGCACCAGAAAGGGCCTGGAAAATTGCAGGCACAGAGCCCTAAGAAAAATTCTCATGAAAGAAGTGCTACACATGGGATTGAGCTCAGTTAATCTGGCAATTATCAGTGATGAGTCCCCCACTTATTTGATTTCTCCAATGTGCAGCAAATCAAGGCTTTGTACTATCTACTCCACAAAAAGAATAAGGATACACCTCCTACCCAGCAGCCAGTTAATGATCTGATCAGCTTAAGTACTATTTGTAGGGCTTGTTTAATCAAAGAGCTTCAGCTGTACAGTTCTGCTTTGCAAGATGCAGCATATATAGTGCAAAGGTGGTAGTTCACCGCAAGTCTGTTTCTTCCAAAAGCTGTCAATGGGTATGAATCACACAATTGTTTCAGAAACATAAAGCATACATGCACAATCCAACTACAAAACACCCAGCTGATTTTAGAGTTTCCTGCTTGTCCTGTTACATCATGATACTCCATAATAACAAAGAATTCAATCCCACTGGGAATAACAATGAAAATATATGAGTGCTTTGCACTGAAATCACTCAAAAGGCAGAAACATTGACAGCATTTGACATCTACCAAGTTGTAATCCACCCCAAGAACCATCGTGCTACATTTTATACCACAGATCACAGCTTTGAGTGCAGCTGCTATATTGGGCATTATCCCAAATCAAAGCTCTATGTAGCATGACATTTCAGTGTCATTTTATTTTTTTCCCGATTGTCCTACTCTGATTTTCTAAGATACAACAGCTGTGAGAATTATTTTAAGAAATTCTTTAAAAACACCCCAACAAAACAAAATACAACCCACAAAAACTATCCAGTGCCACGTTAGGATAGATTGCTTAGATAAAAGTTTATTGCTCTAGTTACAGACATATCTGATTGCTTCATTAGCATTTTTTGTTATTTGCATTTATTTGAAGTCAGTTCTGTGACATCAGCTAAGTGCTTACTACAGTTCTGGTGCTGTAGGCAAGCATTTGGTTTATCAGCACGGCAGGGGCAGAAATCTCTCTAGTTTTGAGGTTCTTCTCTCTGTTTTTTTGGTTCTTTAGTATTTGATTTTTCTGTTTGGAAAGTAAGGCAGCTATTTCTCCTTGTGGTATCTGTTTTTTCAGATGCCTGCTGGAAAGCAAGCTCTTCAAAGTTTTGTGTCTGTTTACCCTTACAAACCGTAGCCTCAAGCTAGCCTTAAGGAGACACGGAGATGGGCATGAACAGCCCCCTGCCTGCATAGTAACTTCAGCTCCTAACACCAAGCCTCAGTTTTCAGGTCAAAGATATTGATGTTTTCATTGATGTAGTTTCAAATAGAGCTTCTCCTTTAATCGCCCTTCATTTTAATGACTAGTTGTTGCAGAACAATGCAAAACCTAGTCTTTTGAATGTCCTGCAAAATGTTATTCATTACAGAATCACAAGGTTGGAAAAGACCATTAAGATCAAGTCCAACCGTACCTGTCCTCTCCTAAATGCATGTCCTCTCATGATGCATTCTAAGAAGTTCCATTTAAAAGGCCAAATAATGAACAAGGTACAAGCAAAAAGTCTTCAAGAATTGGTAAGTTGATATAGGCAGATCATTAAATCTCTTAAGTTTCCAAGTTCCAAGTTGCTCCACGTCCACAACTGCCTTAATTTGCAGGAAGAAACTGCATTTAAACAGAATAATACAGTACACAAGAAGTTGTCTTAGAGAGAGGATAAAAAGGAAGTATTCATAAAAAAAAAATAAAAAATAAAGCTATAGTTTAAAATTTATCCCTTAAATATTTAGTAAATTATTTTAGACCTTGAATAACTAGGATTTATTTAGCTGCTCTTGGTTTTGCACAAGGGTAGATTATTTCTTAATTCCTGGTTTATAAATTTGGGGGTAAATTTGGCACAACATATTGGAGATCCTGTTTTCACACTAGGAGCCAGTTTTCCAAACTCCTGAGCAACTGTGGTGTCTCCAGCTGGTGACATGAGTGCGGGAAGCTTCTGAGATGCAGGACAGAAGTCCATTTGTATCTGACAACAAGAAGGGACCATCACATGAACCATTTCTCTTTGCCGAACTTCTCACAAAGAGCTCAGTGCCAACACCTGCACTCCTCACAACCACAAACTTGACAGGGTAACACAACACTACAAATGACAAAAAAAGGGAGTAACCTGAAGCTCTGGAGTATGACATACCTAGAGGAAGGACGAGACAGCATTTAAGTGATGAAGTAGAGACAAATGGCTGCCAATACAAAAACGTTTCAAGCAAAGAACCAGCAACTGCAAAGCCCTTCAGCTTCTCCTCCTTCAAGTTTTATGTTCTATGAATTCACTGAAGAGTTCAGGAAATTGTGAATTTTAAACCAGAACAAACGACTCCAGAACATCTGGATTTCAACACCTGAGACCTTCCTGCTTAAGAAACCACTAACAGGTATCTTGCCAAGATCCTGAAGCAGAGGAGACAAAGAGAACATGACAACAGTAAAGAAAGGACCTTCAAGTCAGATCGGGACTCTGATGTGCTGAGCAACAAGGCAGACACTTTCTCTGTGGGGTTCCATCAAGTAGGCCTCCACCTCAGTGAAATTTCCCTCTCCCATCTTCCACTACCATTGACTGACAGCTGGCATACAGTAAGGCCACCATCCCTTGACTGACCCAGCTGTGGGAGGAATGGACAGCTGTTGTCCTTGGCAAATTGAAACAAAGAGAGAATTGGAGGCACCTGAGGATACCTTTCTGTTTCCACCTAATGCCTCTCCTCTTCAGCCAACAATGATGTTTCTGAGCAGGTCAGATCTCTGATGTCTCATACTCATCAATTTATACCATACAAAATGCTGAGTACTATCTTCCTTCTGAGTGCTGGCAAACTCGGAGCCTGTGTGGAGAACAGGCAGGTTTCTGGGGAAAGGAGCGGTGAAAAGGCAAACGAAATCACTGCGTGGCATCAGAACCCCAGGCTCTGACGTGGGGGCTTGGTGTGCTTTCACAAAAAGTAAATGCTAATTGTTGGGGACATTGAGTCCACCCGTGTCCCCCAGGACTTTTATTCTTTGCACAAAATCAACATGTGATCACATTCCACAGACATCTAGGCACCAACCACTCTATGAAATGAACCCAAAATTATGTGAGATAAAAAGTATTTCAAACCAACTACACAGCAATTAAGTTTTCTAATCAAGTTGCTATTAATTTTACAAAAACTTTAAAATAAAGGTATCTTCCAACACAAAAATAGGAAAAGTTCATTTATTTCCATAGGCAACTTCATTCACAGTACAAAGTGATATGAATTTCTTGAAACTGTCACTGTACCTTTTACATACCTCTTAAGTAGATGATCTAAAAGTCGATACAAGAATAAATTTGTTTTTGAAGAGCTGTCCAATAAACCGGATATACACGACTGCCATGCCATGACGGCTCTAATCATGATTCACAGCTGACACTACAGCAACATCACTTTATAAATCTCATGAGAATTGTCATGTTTTACAATCAAAACATAAAACTGCCACTAGTACAGAGACTGTACAGACAAGTATATGAGTAGTAAGTATTTTGCACAAGGCCTGAGTTCACTATAACACATTTTGATTTACAGCTTCATCTCAGAAATCTGTACAGCAGTTCAAACTGTTTCAGAGAACTTAAAAGACGACACAACTTCAGGGGCTTATTTGTTCTGTTGATACAAGCGTGAGGCCTGGAAGGCAAGAGGATTTGGTGTATGAATCCAAGGTTTTACTGCCTTGTGTAATTTCCTTGCAAAGCAGTCAAAACCTAGTGGAAAGAAAGGTTCAAGGCAGGACCTCACTGGAAAATCAGCTAAATCATCTGAAATTCTTCAAATAGGTTTCCTCACAGCTATTTCAGAGTAAAAGTTCACAATGAGCGTATAAAATGCAGCATATCTCTTAACAAAGAACAGAAAAGGGTCACATATACAACAGGTATTTATCCTGTACTTCCCTCCCCCGTTTTCTTTCATTGGAAATGGCACAAATCAGCGATATCACACCCACCCCCAATAAAAAACTCCTAATCAATAAAGGTCACTCTAAAGTCCAAAAACTTCAACTGCAATGAGAGACCCAGTGTTCATAATCTTATGTTTTAAAACCTTTCCTCTTCTGCTCAAGTGACGCAAATGTAGGCAGACCGAGCACACGAATTTATAACAGACAACAGAAGTATCATATAATTCTTAGCCTATATGGAAGCCTTGTGGAATCCGATTCAAATCTAACTTCTCATTAAATCTTTGCTCTCTTGGTGCAACTGAACTGAAAAATCTAAAATCCTGTTATCTATATACACACTTACCTATCTACAGACATAGATTACATTGTAACAGGGGTTATAATACAAAAGTTAATGCGTGTATTTCTTGCTTTAAAAGGCTTTTGGGGTATTTGTTAAAGTTTCACATAAATGTGAAGCAGGTGCTGAAAAAAAGAGTGCACAGACGTTTTGTTCTATGTTTTCAATAACAAGGTTTGAAATAATGTGCACCTACACATCCAAAAATTCAGCTTTTTACTTGGGGTTTGTCACATCTGTGCAGACCTTCAAGTCCCGAACTTCCCCACGACATTGCTAGTTCACATCACCATTGAGAGAGGAAGAGAGCATCTTCATTAAAACAAACTTGGGCATTCTACCCATGTTCCCAGTAAAAACTATCCCTCCGTCTTCCCAGTAATTGGTGGACTCCTTTGCCTTTCAAAAGGCTCTCATGGTACTGCTGTCCTCCTGCGTGAGTTCCACAGGTGGTTCTGTGCCTTATTCACACACCTTGTGTGAGTAGGAACAGAAAACCTGCCCCCTCCTCCATCCCTGAAGTGACATCTGTGCCATTTCACTCCCTGTTTCTCTCCTCTCCAGGGGCAGACTTACAGGCTCCTAAGCTAATCTGTAACTCTGTAGTTTCAAGGCTCCTCTCCATCAGCCCCCAGCAGAGGAAATTTTTCAGGCCTCTTTAATACCATCCTTCATTTTGCAGGATTGGTTTGTTTTCTACAACTGAGTTGTCAGAGGATGCTTCAGACTTTCGTTCTTAAAACCAAATGGAACTAACAGTTTAAATACGGGGAACACTGCTGACTCTGTGCAGTCCTGTTCACTTAGCATACACCAGAGCAGCCAAAGGACAACTGATGCTTATACATAAAATACAATTAATTTCACTTATTTTCTTCTTTTGTGGTAAAGATAATACAGATAAATCAAAGAATAGGAACTTACTCCTCCTATTTAGCTCTTTACAAATGAAGTAAACCAGGTGGGCTGGGCAGTTCAGCCAGGATCTACAGGGGAACAAAGATCTTCTAGCAGTGGCTGAGCACAGGGCGAAGGCTATAATGTGATGATAGAACCTTCCACAAATTTTCCTTGAAATTAGATTGCATACAAAGGTCAGACAGTTTGTGTGATTTACAGTACTGTTGAAGGCACTGTAATAAGAATGTACTTTCTATCATGTTACTTTTTCAGTAACAGAATTTGCAATTTCTTAATCACATGCTAATTTCAAACCCGTGTTCTCCACTTCATTTTGCATCAGGACTACACGGTCCCTCTGCTTCAGGACAAGCTAGATGTAACACTGCTTTCCATCCAAGTGCAGAAACAGAAGGCCCCTGGAATGCCTCCACTTTGTAACTGCATCTCTTCCTCCTACTTTCCCAAACAACTTGGATTCGAAGTACAACTGCTGCTCTCAAACAATGGTATTCACTCCAGCCACAACATCAGCCTTCCAGCCTCCCATGGGGCCTCAGAATGATGACTTGAGAGTGAGAGTTCAACTGGGCAAGGCTTCCTAACGAACTATTGTAGCAGCGGTGAAGTGACTTACCTCTTGTAATTCCTCCTTAAGTTAAGGAGAAACAATTAGAGAACTAATGAAGAGAACTGCACACACACGTTTTCCTGACGTACTAAGCAGGTAACATCTATAAAGGTCGTGACCCTCTCATTTTAGCCAAAGAGATTTTTTCTTTTTAAATAACTGAAAAAAAGAGATTGCTTTAACTTTCATAAGCACCCTTTTCAGTTTTCTTAGCTGTTATTCTTCTACTCTGGTCATTCTGAAAATTGCAGCAAACACAAGAAATCAAAATTATGTTCTCAAATATAAACAGAAAACAACATCATATTAGCCAGAAAAAGATCTTATCCCATCACATTAGCACTGCACAGAAGAGCCTCTCCTAATTTGAACTTTGTAGGGTTGTTTTGACTTTGTTCTTACAAAAGAGACTACCTTCTCAGGCAGCTCATACCAAAATCACATACCTCAAACCCCCCAGTTTCGCAGGTCTAGCATATAAAACTCAGATAATATTTTTTTTTCAGTTAATTTTGCTTCTGATTGGTTAAATTAAAATCCAGTTCTGAAAAGCCCCCAATCCAGGGGAATCAGTGACTGAAACCCCAGATCAGGACACTGATACTTAAGACTGCCTTTTAACATGGATGTATTAATTTAATACATTGTAGAGTCCTAAGATATGTTATTCTAATATAAACTTATTTTCCAAATAATTTAGAGAAATACAGATTCAAGTAATTCTTCAAAGGCTTAAGTTACCCTAACTAAAATGTAGCTTTCAAAATTTGATGCAAAAGACATTAGTGTGACTGAGAGTTTAGAGTACTCGTTAACCATAAATGAACTTAAATAGCTTAACAGTTCTAGTATTGTACTTGCTTTTACACAGATACCCTAACGTAACCGACAATGTTTACCATGAATATTAACAGCATGTAAGCATCACAATGTGTTAGGTATTGTTTTCTAAACCACAATTTTCACTGGTCCCAGGTATTTTAAAATAACAGGACTAAGGCAGCAGCTATAATACATAAACAATTCTTTAAGAAATATGCTTAATGCTATTACCGCTTAGAACTGTGGAAATATAATAAAATACAAGTCACATTTACAGCATAAGGCCCTTTGGTTTCTTAAGCAGCAAATGAAATCATTTCTTCAGTGAAAGGCTTTGAAAAATAAAGCATGTAGGCTTTCCATAAAAAAAGGTAACTAGTTCTTTCCTTCTCAAAATATCCAGCTCTAGTCTTCAAAATATTATGTAAGAAAGCTCCCGAAACTCCTAGGAAAGAAGAAGTTAAAACCCAACAGTAGTATCTGACAGAGCAGACAGTCTATCATGGGCAAGCTGAACATACACCTTCTGGGAAGCAGAAGAAACTACTGTTTGGATTTCTAGAGAGCTTTAATCAATTTGGAGTAATACAATAAAAAGGATCTGAAATGCCTGTGTATTTACCATATATACTACAAATCCGTATTTGAGAACTCGCTTCATATTAATCCATCCTTCATAAGGACTTGAGTTAAAACAAAATCAAAATGCAACAGCTTATTCTAGTCAAAACATTTATGGCAGTCTGCTTTTTCACACAACCACGTGCAATTTGTACTAAGCAATTCTTTTCTATCTTCCTAATGGAGCCAAAAACTGTAAGGTAATCACAGATTTTTCTGTGTAACTAAAGCGTGTGTATTGAGTACAAGAACTGTTTAGTTACACGCTTCAGGCAGTCAGCATGAATTTTACAGAGAACATTTGATTTAGGAGGTTCTGTAACGACCCATATTCTTTTTTCCACACCAGTCTTGAAACAGTACCAATTATCCAAAATATTGGAATATATAATAAATGTGATCAAGCCACCAGATGTATTTTAAAATCCTGCTTAAGTGGTATTTTGCTTTTGCTACGGGGCTTGGTAGCAAGGATCTGGCATTATAAAAGAGGTTGTAAACCAGAATGACCATTGGAGCAAAGTTCTTACTCTGTCCCAAACTTGCACAAAATTTTAAAAAACAACTTCTTATGCTTCCTGAATCCTCTTGTAGTTTACTACCACATTAATTCTCACTATCTTGCACGAAGAGAAAGCCAAAGTATCTTTTCTTAACCTCTTACACAGTTACTGCTTAGAGATCTTTCTAAATAACACTGCTATCAAAATTTTTGAGGCAGCGTATGAATTTACTTTTTGCAAACTGCCTCAGGGAGAAATGACAGTTTGTGCCATATTCAGGCAACAGAAATCATCAGTAAGAATTTAGCAGGCGCTAAAAAGACTGGGCTGCAGGGTTGCATTCACTAGTGTTACTACCCCATAAGCAATTTTGTTGAAGTTAAGAAACAAAATTTTGTTGGAAATTTAATAGAAGTTGATAAAGTAAACTTCTGATTAATTCTGAGATACTTAACTACTTTTTTCTTTTTGACTGAATACATGCACCCTACCTTCAGCACTCTGATGCTGAGTTTGGTAAAGAGACAGGAAGTCTTTAGCACGTAAAATAACTTTGCACATACGCAATTCCACTGTGGTACCAGGTGAATGCAGTCTTTTCTCTGGTGCAAAAGTCTTTACTCTGCTGGGATCAAAGTTTCCCCAAGTCATGCTTTTAGTAATTAAAACAAGATGTTAATCAGCTTACCCATGACCCAAATTTCATCATTCTTTAAAAGAAGAAAACATTTTACCCAAAAAGATCTTTTAAGTCATTACTAGCTGAGCTGCTGTTTGTCATTGTGTTTGCTGGTTGTGCAAAGTTCTGAGGAGAAAAGAAAGGATTGCCCTGCATACCAAAGCCAGGCTGTCCTATCATGTTCATCTGAGGTCCCAAGACTGTACTGCTCGCATTTGAGGACCCTTGCGGGGGTACAAACTGATTAACCCACTGGCTTGATTTCTGCTGAGCCATCTGTTTCATGCTAACTTTGGGTTTTTGAGGACCAAAAAGATTATCTAAAGCAGACATATCTGGGGGTCTGTTCTGCTGTGTCACTGGAGAGATTGCAGATGCAGCATTCATAGGACTGTAATTTGGCATGTTGGCGGCTGGTACAATGTTCATCTTGGTTGCTCCAGTTGTACTTGGACCACTGAAGAAATTCTGAGTGGTGGGACCAGCTCCCATACTGAATCCAGCAGTCTGAAAACCCATGCTGGTATTTAGTCCGTTTGTTATGCTCCTCCTTGTGTTGTCAGCTGGCGATGAAAATCCCATTCCAACACCCATAGAAGGGACAGAAGAGAAGTTTGAAGATGCAACTTTAGGTTTGTTGATAGAATGGCTGGTCAAAGATGACATATTATCTATCAAGGTATCTGTCAAGTCTTTTGTCTGCAAAATACATTAAATGCTGTTAAATGCTTTTTCTGTACAAACACTAACAACAGACTTTATCACTGTACCTGAACAAGAGGCATTCATTTTTCAGAAATTAGAATTTGCTGCATGCAGTTGGGCATGAAATGTAATTATACAAAACAGAAATTAGGTTATTTTTGTACTTTGTTACTTAAACTGTTAAGCAATTGTTAATCTGATGACCACACATGAAGTACTACTGTAGCCACTTGCCTGCGTGTCTCATTCCAATTCCCAAGCCCTTTATCTATCTAGTTAACAAATGCTTCAGAGTAATCCCTTTTTTAATATGCACTTTTTTTTTTCCTAGACCATCAGCCTCCCAATAATAACGATACCTTTGGAAACTCCTGAAAGTTTAGAAGTGGGGAAATATTGCTAATGATGCAAATGAAAGTCAGACGGAAATTTATTTTAGTTTCTCAGCAGACAGTGTCGCTGTACTACCAGTGAAAACAAAGGTAACTCACAGGAGAAAAAACCCACAACGCTAAATGCATACGACACTTAAAAGGGAAAAGCATCACAGCTTCAATGGAACCAGTGCAGTAGTTTGTTCTCTCTCACCTGCTTCACTGGAGGTGTTACTGCAGTTGCTTGGGGCTTAAGAGGTGGCTGACTTTTCAGTTTCTGTGCCTGTTCTTGTTCTTTGGCTAACTTCTGCTTCTCTTCAAGTGTAAGCGATGCCTTTAAAAGAGAAAGTACTGATACTCAAGTTACACAGAATGGTTATTCTTACATGATACTTTTATTTCATAAAAACCTCTGATATTTCAGTAATATGTGATAGAAGAATACATATTATATATAGAAAAGAGAACGTATATAATGACAAACATATAAAGAGCACTCCAAGCAAATAAATACCATATTAAAAATAGCATCATGAGAAATTTGGACAGACCTCAAATAGGTATCACAACAAAACCATTTTAGCTTTATCATCTTAATATTAGGCATAAGAAAGTGTTCTTCACAGTTTTTGTTTTTTATATAGCACTTGAACTGCAACTGACCCTGGAGTTGGAAAGGGAATTTCTTTTAAGACTGTTTAAAACTCTATTATGGCATCTTAGCTCTAGTTTTACTGATGAAGGAAAAATAAAAATAAACTCATCCCCCCTTAGTCTTAGTTAGTGAGAGGGCTCACTAATGGAAATGGAAAAAACTTATATAGATTCTGGAGAGCCATTTACATAATTAACCTCATGAAAAAAATTTACAATAGTTTATGTTTTATTTAATATTTTGTGTCACGCTTTTTTGTTTCTTGTATTTATCTCCATAATGACTGTTTTAACTCTGAATTATACAGTAAATGTACAATGAAATTCTACATTTTATCTTCAACCGTGTTTGTAATTTTAAGTCTTTTAAATTTTTTCAAGTTGTCTATTCTGATTTTCTGATCTAAATCCACTGAAGTTTGTGTCATTGAGACCAGTAATTAAAGAGAAAAAATATGACCACAAATTTATAATCCTAACTGCAGCCTATTTTGTACAAAGCTATTTGCAAGGATAAACTTCCACAGGGATTCAATGATCCAGTTTGAACATTTTTCAGTGGACCTACACATGTGACTATGTACAGTGTTGTGCTATACAAAGCAGTTAGTTTGTCTTTTAAAGCTTTAAATATGGTAAATATTTACACATACTCTTTTTATGCACCTGTATCAGTCTTGTATTAGACAGATGGATGTTAACAGAATCCCAAAACAAAGTAAAACACACCTTTTTCTGTTTTGATGACATCTCATTCTCTTTGCTATCAGATACACTAGTTAGAAGGTCAGTTCCACTAGTATTAAATACCTTGTCAATCTGTTTAAATTCAAAGAAACAAAACAGTCATTTAAAATGCTGTAATTTAAGGTAACATAAATATCGAATAAATAATTTTAAATTTTTTGTACACTAATCTACACAACAAACTATTGTCACTTACCTGATTACTTGTACTACTAGATCTTGCCTCCTCAGACACACTCATTTGGTTAGCTATATCCAAAGATCTGTGTATAGTGCAGATAATACACGTATTACAAAAGGATACTCTGAAGTTACATCCACAACACTAATTCAGCAATGCAGATTATGCTGCACTTAATACCCAAAAAATTGCATTAAAAAAAAAAAACCACATCATTTTTATATGCCTGTAGAGACTGGACAATGTTAATATTCTAAATGGTAACTGTTTTCTAATGATCACTTCACATGATCTTAGTTCCTTCTTTTGAATGGAATGACGCAGATTTTGGGTAGCAGAAGATGGTTTGTCTCAGAAATCTCCCCTATTAGGCTCAAAAAAATAGCTCTACATATCTTCAAATGTCATGGCCTTCTACAAGGCTGCAATGTTTATTTCTCAGCAACTACAGAAAACGTTCTCAGCAACTTAGCATACAGAAGAAAAACACAAACTGTACTAGTGGAACTCAGTATGAACTTTTTACATGCAATGAATTAAAAATTCTAGACTTAAAATATTTATGAACTGTGACTGAACTGTATAAAAATAAAGGATTTTACCCTATAAAACCACTAACATCTCAATCTTCTGTGCTTATTTGAAGTATTTCTCAACCACTGAACTAAGAATCACATAGAATTTTTATTGCTATGGCTAAAGCTTTCTCACAATGGCTAAAAGAATAACTGAAATTTATCTCAGCTCAGTTGTTCCTTCTCTAATACAAACATAAAGAACTACTTACTTCTGTTGCTCCTGCATGACATGAAGTTGCTCAAGTTTTGTTTTATGCTCTGCTTCCAATCTACTAAGCATATCTTTTATAACACAAATAAAGGAATTGAACTGTAAAAGAAATATACAAGTGTTATGCACCAATGGAATTCAAACATGTACAACTTAAAAGGTAACACCACCTAAAACTTATAACATCAGGTATACTGATGTAAACCGCAGATTATTAAATCATTTATAATCCACCTTCACTACAATGAATTAGAAACTAAACTACAAGCACAGTTTATGTCACTAAAAAAAAAAGTGAGGTAAAACCAAAACCCAGATGAGTATCAATGATTCATAAAAAAAAATTGCACTTCCACATTACCTGCAACATTTACAAACAAAAGAAAGGGAATCAACATTAAGATTGTACTTTAGCTTTTAATTTGAATTTTAACTAGTAGGTAACTGCTTTTGCAGGATATTTTGAAGGTCATAGCACTAATTTTCAACTTTTATACTAGATCAGTTAAATCCACAGTTTAAACAAGCAAATACAGCAATACTGGAAAGTTGGTTTTTTTTGTTTCATTTTTGTGTTTTTAAAACAGACATAGACATACAATAATGTTTTTTTCACTGACAAGTTTATTCTTTGCCAATTACCAAGAAATAACATGCACAACAGTTGTGTCCTACCTGACTGAGATTAAGATTGTTCTCGATACTAAGAGGAATCAGATGGGGCAATACTTTTCCTGCAAGCTGTTCTTTGGTAATTCCCAACTTCTTATGAGTAAATGTACATTTGTAAATACCTGACATAAGACATCAAAATAGCAAAAAATGTTAAGTTTAGTAAGTAATGTGAACAAACTCCAAGTAGTATGCTAAATATGTATTGATCACCTGAACGCACACCGGCTCTGTGTGCAAGCTGGGACAAACACCATCAAGAAAATCCTAAAAGCTAACCAAGTACTCATTCACAACAGAAATACATTACAGCAAGAGGCTTTACTGAGGTTAAGAACAAGAAGAGGTCCAAAAGTAAGACTTCGCAGCTGCAAAACCTGGTATTAGTCAATGTATTGCTCTAGTCAATTATCTGAGAATATGCATCTTCGAACAGATCACAATCAACTGAGTTACCACAAACTGTCAAACTGCCATTGAGAAATTAATTTGCATTAACTAAGGATGTGTTTTTTTCATTGCACACTGAAGTGGCTAGGATTAACCATCACACTTCTCTCTGATTGCAGTTTACAAAGACTCTTGCCTTGAAGTTTGGGGCTGTGTCACACACAGGATCAGAAATCATGTTGAGTCTTTATCTGTTCTAAAAATCACTGAAAAAAAAAGAGCTCGACATGCACAAGGGGACCAGTGTTAAGCCTACAAGTCCATAGTGTTCCTGACAGGATTTCTCTGCTTCAATAGTACACCTCTGGTGGCAAACACTGACATACTGGAATAAAAGCAGCAGAGGCTTTCCCCACTTCCAATCGCTACTATTAGAACACAGCCATCAGCTGACCGCAGCAGATACCATGTACATACGTGGTGGAAAGTATTATGATTCCAGAAAAAAACCAAAAGCTCAAGTATATAAAATAGATTTCAGCTCATCATTTCCAAACTGGAGTTCATTTATCCACTGTCCACCACTCTCAGGCAGCAAAATACAAGTCAAAGCCAAAAGGATTAAGGGAAACAAGCAGCTTTAAATCAGTACAGTTATATGCCTTCTGGCAGATTTTGAGCAAATCAAAATGATGTTGCCATCACATATTATTACAATGTTTAATGAAGGCAGCCACTGGGACAGTTCAATTGTTACAAATGGTCTCCTGTCTACTACTTTGCTGTCAGTAAGTGTGGTCACTGTCTTCTAGCCTTGGCCACAGTCACACCTCTTTTGTGGCAGTGGCTCTGATTATCTGGACTCCTTGAGCCCATTCAAGTTGTTGAAATCACACAGCCAGAGTTACACAAGCACCAGAGTGGCACTAGGAAAGCGCAACTCCGAGTGAGGCCTCTCCTTCCACTAGGTTTTGTTGGCTCTTCTGTGAAACCTCACCCATACTTCACCAACTTGAGCTCTAAAGCAGACATGTTTGCTTAAATATCCAACAAAATGAGTCTAAGAAACCCTGCAGTGATGAGCAGTAGATCTGTAGACAATAATTTATAGCACTGGACTTGCAAGAGTCGTAAAAAATGCAGCAGTAACATCTTACAGGATCCAGCAAGTTGCTCAGAAGACAACAGATCACACACTCTCCTGAGGAAAAGCCTTTCTGGCTGTGGGGACCATACAGTCCATGAAAGTGTAACAGCCCAGGAGCTGCAATGAGTACTCAGAACAGTGCTGGGCCTTGAAGGATACAAATATATGTACTTGTTTTTAGAAGTATGAGCAATACACCATGAGGCTTATGAACCAGGAACAGGAAGTTTTTAATAGTAATTTGAGCAGTACACTATGTAAACATTATCAAATGACAACAGAAAGTTCTCAGATTGACATAGAGCTCAAAAGAGGAAAAAGATTAGAGTATTAATTACCTAAAATCCCCATTAGTACTGCAGGTTCCTTAGAGGGAATTTGTTGTAGAAAAGGTAAAATATCATCAAGTACAAACCATTTATCCAAGTACTCCAAAATCTTTCCTAAGCACACTAGTGAGTTTACCCGGACCTGTGAAGTATGAGAAGAATTAAAAACCCCTCTTTATTGTATTTTTGCATAAGGAGTAAAACCAACCAAAATACAAAACTCATACTTAAGAGAAAAACAGGTATTGCTGCAACTATGACCTTCATATTTGAAAATTCAAGACAAGTAGAAAGAAGCTTTATGTTTCATAAAAGGAAAATAGGTTGCTACATGCTGCTCACAAACCCATGGCTTTTCTGTAGGTCAAACACTGTTAATATATATTATTCTAGGTCAGACCATTGTTAATTGCAAGTTGTTAATAACTTTAAAAATTGTTAGAGTAAAAAAAAAAAGTAAAAAAAAAGGAAAGGAAAGCAAATGCTGCTTTTGTATTTGTAAAAAGTAAAAAAAACAAACCCAAAGCCTCAGAAAGAAATCAAGGCACACTGATGGTCTTTGTCTTAAAGACCCGACAGCAGAGATGCCAAGGTAATTAAAAGTAACAACATTTTGTGAGGACTGGAAATAAATGAAATTATCAAGATACTTACAGCAAGAGAAGATGTTTGTAAACAGGCATTTTTAATTCTTGGAATTAGTGAATTTTTCATTGATGGGTAATCTATTAAATTGGCAAATGTGGGAATTATATTTAGGCAAAGCTCCTATAAAAAATACACACGAGTTTAAAAAGAAATATCTTTGGTTTTGTTATAAAATTTGTACTAATATTATTCAAGATCAAAAGCAGTTTAAAATGTCTTCCTAGGTTTTTTTACTAAGGAAACATTTACAGTAACATTGTGTTCAACTAAACTGACCTTAATCTACCAGACTTATTTAAAAATAGCTAGAACAGTAAAGCATCATGGAGATATGGAGACAGAACCTTAGAAAACGGATTTAAAACAGAGTATTCATACATTTATAATGAAACATTTGGATAGCAAGAACATCTTGCATTTTCCAAAAACATCTTTATATAAAAAACAACTTTTATTCCATCAAACATTTTCCTACTAATTCAAGAAAATCTCATTGACTAGTATCAACAACACTGCAGCAGCACAATGACAGGCTGAAAGATTAAAGAGCACATGAAGATTAAATACACTTAAGGCAACAGAGAAAAGATACACAATTTCATTCACATCTGGAAAAATAAGAGGCTGCAATATTAGGTATATGCTTCAAATATGTACCTGAGAAACAAAACTACTGATGCAGAAAAACCTCAAGACATATATTTAAAAAAAGAATCTATCTCCATAATAGTGCAAAGGCTTTGCAAGGTGAAAGTTACATATGATTATTAAAATCCTTCTTTAAGAAAACTTTTTTTTTTTTTTCTATCTCACCCTCCAACTTCTGAATGCCTTTGGCTACTGGAATTTAATTCCAGCAGAAGAATGATTGACCGGAAAAAAAAAAAAAAAGGAAGGATCTTTAGAAAGGTAAAACACAAAAAGAATAATTAAAATACGTATACATATAAACATCATGAGAAGGTGTGATTTTACAGCAAATCAGGTCTTCCAAGTAACTGTCAGCATACACAGTCTTCTTACCAGTAGGGTCTCAAAATAAGGTACCTCGCACTGACCAGCATGCACACTTGGCATCATGCTATAAACACACATCCTACTTGTTGCTATGGTGGCTAGTAAGAATTTAGGATAAAAGCATTACAACAACACAAAAATAATTACTCCTTCAAAAAATAAAGGAACTAAATTTTATATTACTAAAACGAATTTTCTGCAATAAAACATTAATCTCTTAACATTCAGGAATATTACACAGCTTTACCTTTTTTGCACAAGGTATGCAAAAGGTTAGCATCAGCTTAAAGTGAAAAATATTGTTTAAAATAAAAGCTGTAGTTATGATACCTGGATCTGAATTGAAGGTGCTTCCAAGGCTCTATATACCATTGGTAGTACACTGTTCTTTATTTCATCTGGTGGGGTTTTGGTTAGAAGCAAGTCCATTTTTTGCAGGAAGATCAACAAGATCTATAAAGAAGAACAGTTTAGAAGCCAAAAACTTAAACTCCAGAAACATATACTTACAATTTAAAATGTGTCATTATCACATCATAAAAACTTCAGAAGTTTTCTTGTAACTCAGTAAATTTCATCACTTACCATGTTGCTTGCCTGAAGGCATGGAAGACAAAAAACACTTTGACATATTACTGTGTTTTACAAACAGCAAACAGAAATCAAACAAAGTGTGTGTTGTAGAGTAATCCTTCCAAAATAGCAAATCACAATGGCTAAGGAAGGAGTTCTTGTTTCTATCTATAACCCAGTCTTTTGTTAAGATCCACCCACCAAAAATCTTTATACACATATCACTGTTGAAAAGCTAAACTTTCAAAAAAACTATCACAAATGCTGTCCTCAAGTCATTTAATCACAACTCCACATATAAAAGCTGCATTCCATTGGCATCTAGAATCAAAATAGGGACACAATTAAAAGAATATTTGACTTATGGACATATAATAGCAGTAGAATAGAATAGCAGTGTTTCACAAGAAAATTGTATATCATAAAATCAAAAATCCCAAACAAAACCAAAAGAAACAAACAAAAAACCTCACATCACATTAACCTAAAAGCAACAGTATAACAGCACAGGTACAGAGCAGGACTCACCTTGCTTAGGCTTAGCCATCTAAAAGTTAGCTGCTATTCTAAATTACTTGTTCAGGCTTAGTCTAAGATTCCTAAGACTCGCATCTCAGATGGGTGAGACAACTTGCTACAAGACTTATATATACTTGCTACAAGACATATATATAGTGTCGATATATAAACTACTTTCAGAAAATAGATTAGACTAGATGGATGAATGATGGTGAATGGTATGCCATTCAGAATAAGCAGCCAAGCCAAGTATTGCCTATGAGGAAAACTTTTCAATTTTGAAGTTTAAAAATATGTAGCAATCAGTTCCTGTATGTCAAATAAACAGAAACATCAGAGTGTAAAAATACAAATGCACCAAGCCTAAATATAAGTTAGTTTCCCTTTCATTTGCTTCCCTTACATGGAAGAAAAAGAAATTACTGCAGATAATGTGTGCTTTCTTGTGAATTTAGAGCTACCTAAACTGTACACATGCACAGACTCATTCATTCATTTCACAAACATATATTCTGATGCAATATCCCCAAATTTGGAAGAATTAAGGTCAGATAGACCAGATCAGTTTTACAGTTAGATTTGATAACTGTTCTTGAATAAAGAATTTTTAATTGCCCTTAACTTGGCTTTTTGAAACTTCCATATGCTCACGACACTGTTTTTCTCTTGTCAATCAACCCTGTACTATTGTGGCATGACAGTTCCTGTGTGAGCTAAATATTTATTTCTGGAGAAGACTGTTTTTTCAAATTTGAAACGGACATGAATGAAACCTGTAATTTAACAGCTAGAAAAGCTTCTTTAAGAACCAGAAGTTTGAACATAAACAGACTGCTTTTGAGTTAAACATTGTGCTAGTCATTTAGATTTCACAGAAGCAGTGTGGCTGATTTCTACTAGCAGTCAATGCTTTTCAACTAAGATAACATAAAGCTGAACTGGTTTCGATATATCTCTCTACATGTCTTTAACTAGAGCGTAGTTCATGCTGTTCCAATGAAACTCTTATGATCGTAGAAAGCTAAAAAGAAAATCTGATACTTTTTATTTGATACTTTAAGTAGAAATTAAGATGTCACAGTCAGAGATTCAAACCCAACATCTAACAAGCTACCAGCAGCTGATGCATTCTAAAAAATGATGCTAAGGATGCCCTTCATTCATTAATTAATACAGAGCCCAGTACTTGTCAGGACACACTTTGGTGTACTGAATTAGAATATAAAATTAAGAGTACATCACATGCTAACTCACTATGGATTCACCTAAATACAAACTAAGGGTTTGTCTACACTGGAAAGCCATGTCAGAGTAAGCTAGGGTGGTCATTTACAGCACATCAGTTACTTCATACTAGATATAAAGTAGTTAAAACTGAATGTTCCAGTTTCGTAATATAAATTCCCTCATACATAGTGAATGCTGGAGACAATTTGTTGGTACTGAATTACTGGAACCTCCCTATGATACATTCCCTTCCTAAGTCAAGTAACCTACAAAAGCCAAGCAACAAGCCTCGTACAGGTCTGACACATCCCAAGAGAGCATTTGGAAGAAACGCCAACACCATCCCTGTCTGCCTCTCCATTAGTTACAAACACAGGGGAACTGGGCATTTTTGTCTTCCACAAAGACAGTCAGACCTGGAGGTATGTACTCTGAACCTTTGTATTTGTTTCCTGAATTCCTGGTATATTAACACTAAAAACCTGTCCTAGATTACTTAACCTTTGCCACACTAAAAAGACAATAGAAATAACAGAAGAATCAACTCTCTAGTATTTAGCATGCATTAAAAATGTTAACATAAGGACATGCAACATTTAGAAAGCTACAGGAAAACATCACAATGCTCACTGACCCCAAGTCTGTATTTTGCTTCACTTATTTCTCAAGAAATAAACCAGCTTTTGTGCTGGTAATTTTTTCTAGACATCAACAAACCTAACATAAAGGCCTCAGTGTATCAAAAGTAAAGAATATTAAGTGGTTCTAATTTTGGAGCTATTCTGTGTTATGCAACTGTTGCCCTTCCCCTCTCTCCCGTACAATGAGAATTCTCTGAAACCCAGAAAACAATAGATCTCCTTGTTCACTCCTATGTTTACCCTGCCCCTTCGGTGCTCTGAAGGGAAGTAACAGCACCCAGCAGTAAAACAAGGTGAGTTGGAAGGAATGCACAGCTGCCTTTTTTATTTGTGGAGGCATAATGCCTATTTTAGTGACAGAATTCTCAGGTATCATTTTGCACAAGATGTTGACAAAAGAATGCAAATGCTTTGCTTCTTTATTGCAATGACAATGTCTTACTATTTTTATGCATGTAAGGAACAGGAAAAATATATTTTACTTACATGTTACATTTGTAAAATAAAATTAAATTAATTTCACAAATTTGTGCACAGCCCTCAAACAAAGACTATTATATTATCAAAAGCAACACTTTTAAGAGAGTGTCAAAGATTCAACTTTTCCAATAAATGTCTGCAATCTGGATACAAATAAAAAACCTCCAATCATAGGTTCAACAACTTGAAGAGTATGTGCAAATATTCTAGTGTACAACCCTGCTTAGATACAGTGCTTACAAAAACATCTTCTGCAACCATCCACAAAACAAACCTGAGTGGTAAATTAAATGTTTACTTTATTTGCTAATATAATCTCCTCTGTATAAATGCAAATGCACCCACAGGACACATCTTAAAAAGCAGGGGTAGAGGCTTTGTGAATTTCTTAGAAAATAAATGTATCTCTCATGAATCAAGACTGACTGCCTGGACAACTACAGAGCAGGTTGAGTAGTCTGTGAGACACTGGAAAAGGGAAACAGAACAATTAGTCATTTTTCAGGGGAAAAAAAACACCCAAGAGAAAAATTGTAACCTGAACAATATTAACATACCTGGATTGGTTCTTGCTGTTTAAAAACAGGACCAAGATCTGGCAGAATGAGCCTGACATATTCTTCTTTGGTGCATTCCTCAGCAATGAGGAGAACGTTAGGCAAGACAAAGGGTACCATATCAGGATTCACAAATTCAGAAGTCAAGCAAGGCAAAATTCGCTGAATTATAACACGCTAAAAGAAAAAAAAACCCAACCCATAAGCACATATCATATTGTACTACATTGTAATAAGTTACTATTGTGCCTACTCAACAGCTTTTTGTATTAACCTAATACTTATGAAAAAAGCAGACAGCAGGTTTTTGTTTTGTGTTACAATTTTCACAGTATAGTCCAGCCAATCTATGCTGTGCTACTTTGCTTACTTTTCTCTTTACACTCAAAACACAACTGAAGACTGTAACAGCTGCAGTCAGTAAAAAAAAAAAGCAATTAATTGTACAGAAAGTACAACTTTCAGCCATATACATGAAATATGAAAACCTTATTCTATGTATTTGGTTTAAAAAGACCCTAAAAAGATTGCCAAAACAATCAATCAGGTTTTCAGTAACACATCACTCACTGAATAAATAATCCCTTCTATACCTCCCTATAAAATTCCAGTTACATACCCTAAATGGGATTCTGCTGATAAAATAGGTATTGACACTGTGGATGTCTACTGTAGAGTTAAACATCTTTAAACACATTTGAAGTCAGTAAAGAGAAATATACAGTTCAAGGGACAGCCCCTTCCCTCATAAAATATACTTTCAAGACAGAAAAAAAAAAGAATGTCCTAAAGATGATTAGGTCAGCCAGTGGCTGTCTAAAATTAGGTGAAATAAATCCCATCGACTTTCAAGTTCAAAGCACCAATGATTTCTCATCAAAGGAAAATATTTCTAAATTAAAAGGAAGAGAGTGTTAAATATGAAGCCTGAATTTTGCACTGTGTAGTTCAAAACAGAAATCAAGAAATTGAACGCAATGGTTGAGAAGCTCAACTATTCTATTACGTATTAAACTAACACTATTTTTCTGTCACATATACGTTGTGCCTTGCATAAAGGTTACCACAAAAGGAAAAGGAGTCAGTCTAGACATAATGTCCAACACTACAGAGAAGAAATCCGTCATGACAGACATTTGCCTTTGAGGGTTTGGGGCACTGCTATCACAGGAAAGCATTTAGTCTGCTGTGGGAAGGAAGCTTGAACCATTCAAAATTAAAGTACTGCCTTGCTGTGGAAAAAACTTGAAGTGATCTTATGGGGAGAAAAAGTGACGAGACTACTTCGAAGAGCTGTGATAGCATCTGGAAACAAAGAGAAAGCCTTGTAAGTGGAGAGAAGACAACTCCCTTTCAAGGAGGGATGAGCTTCACACTGGAGGACACGCAAAAAATGGTTCCTTACACCAATAGCACAGTTTGCCATTTCCTGTTTAAAGAACTGTTGACAGCTGAGGAGAATTACCCCCACCAATTAGAAACACCAATTGTTTTCTAATCTTCCCTTCTTTCCTACTACTCTATTCTGACAGTCTCATGGCAGTCTACTATGGTAAAATACTGCATAAAGTTCAACAGGATGCTGAACAGCTGCTCATGTACTTTTTAAACTATTTCAGACATTGTACAGACATACCTTAGGTAGTTTTGGCAGAACCTTTGGTAGGCCTTTAAAAAACTGTGATTTCTGAAGGTTATCCCTTTGAAATAGTGAATCAAAATACTGAAGCGTCATTGCTCCTACATCATCGAAGAATGGTATCTAAAAATAAGATTAAAAGCTTGTGATCTGGAGGGATACAACACTGACACAAAAATTCCAAAAGCATCTGTTCACTTTCTCAATGCACTATCGAAAACCTCTACAATTACATGCCACAACTAACAATTAGAAAAGTACATGTTTACATACCAAGTAATATAACATTCACATGATAAAGCTTCATTATGACTAGGGAATTTTCACAGCATAGTAAAGAAACCCATGCATGATATGTGTGTCTACATTAACTTATTGTATAAGAAATACTGTTTTGTCTACAAAAATGGAATAAAAAATAAAAACCTTGATTAGAAGTTTTCCTAGAAATAATTATGCCATTTGGTATTACCAAAAAGGATTACCTACTGGGCCATCCAGATCTGGCTGCCACTCCTGGAGCTTTTTATGAATCAACCAACATTTATATGCAAGAAATATGTAATTATATACATTTCTCTCCCATGTTCAGAGTCCCTTCTAAATCCTGTCCACTGTAATTTCTCATGTGATGTTCCATGGTTTTGCACTACTTCAGCAAAGAGAGCACAGGCCTTAAGTACTGTGTAACAACGTGTAGAGATAGACCAGGCTTATTAATATGGCACCAACAAAATACCAAGGGGATTCATCTACAGCCATGGTGTATCATATTAACACTTTTTAATATAAAAATCCACCCCCAATATTCAGCTTCCAGTTAGCAGACGAACAAAAGTAGAACGGTGTCTATCCCAGACCTATACAGACTGGAAAGTAAAGTTTTGTATTCAAAATTTGCATAGGTAAAATTCCTCCTTCCTGGTAACTCTCAGTTTTAGGAAGGGTTATATCAAACATCACAGGCTCACAAGAGTTAAAGTAGGGGCACTCAGACACTCGGTTTGAGTTTGAAAAAATTATGCAAAAAGGAAGGAGATAAAAACATTTAAAGACTCTCTGCTGTAGGGCAAAAGAGATGTAAGAGCAAGCTAATAAAGAAAAATTAATCAGAAAAGCCAGGGCAATACAGAAGAAAAGAATCTTCTAGCAGAGAATTCAATCTAGCCTGTGCTGTGGACTTCAACTACCTTCTAGATCACATACCAAAACGTATGTGACCACGGAATTCTACACAGCTTACACAAACTAGTTAAAACTAGCAAGGTGAATTCATCTACATCAAGCTCCGTTTTAGCTCATGGTGTGCTGGCCACAATTATCTGCTTTTAGAACTAAAGCTCAGATCTATCCCAGAATTCAGTCCAAAGTGCATTGTAGTAAAAAAAGACTTAACATCTTTACAAAACCATACTGCTTAATACAACCATGTACTCATTTATTTGTCGTTAGTTCTTTAGACATGTGAGTGGGTATCTGAGTAATATTTGTCAATTTCCTCACTTGCAATCTTTCTGCGTTATGTTGGCAGAACCGTGACCTGGTTGCCCTCCCTTCTTCACTCGCTATTTTTTCCAACTGTCATGACACTGATATTCTTTCTGCATACAACCTTTTTCTATGACAGGACAAGAAGAAAATTGTTTAGCTAATCAAATCTGTAGGAAGGAACTTGAAAAGCTATCAGATACAAGGAAACAGGGTGTAAGACAAAGAAAGAATCATGTCTTTACATTCTACTTTCAGACAGGAAAGCGGAGGAAGAGTTTGTCAAATTAAAACTTAAATCATCCTACTTGCAATTAATTTTTGCTCTATTATGGCAAGTGAAGTTATTCTTCTGTGTATTTAAGAAAACATCACAAATCATAAGCCAAAAGTTAATCCTTACATTTACTGCTCTTGATCACTTCAGGTTTTTAAAATACTTCCAATATAGTGTTAAGACCTAACTGTATAAAATACATAGCACAGAAAATATTATAACTGTATCAGAAATCAACAAAATAGTGTTGCATTGAATACTTATTCTAAATTCTGTTTCCTCAACAACTTCTTCCATGCTAATGAAGGTCACCATAAGGACAACTTTTGGCATCATCATTTCCAAAATAGTGCAAAATATATTTAACATTTCAACTAAAACAATTAACAGGAAAACACTTTCAAACAGCTCTACCATTTACAAACGAAACACTATTTTCCTTTTTTCCTATGGCTACTGTATTTTTCATGAACTGACCTTAGTCATTTGATCTGCGTCTGGTCTGACTGCTGGAGCTACGTTTAAGAGTAGCTTTACATGTTCCCGCACCTCCTCTGGTATATTCTGAAGAGTGCTGGAGCTTAAACGGCTCAGCTGCATAATTTAAGCACATGCACCATCAAGTCAGAAAATCCCACACATAACTATTTCCAACACACAACAGGACTATACTTCAACATCTTGATGGTAAACACACCTTTGATATGCCTCCCTTCTCCCCTCTTATAACCCACTGGCTTCTGATCCCTCATGGTCTTCTTTCTGTCCCCCAAAAGCCTCCCTCCTTCAGGTCATTTTCTCCTATTTCCAGTATCTCATTGCGTTTGGGTTATCAGACAACACACCGGTGTTTTTTAAACTGGTACATTATTATCTGAGGTGTTGACTACACACATTAAAATACAGTAGACACAACTAAGGCAATGGGCACCCACTATTAACTGTTATGTCAAAGGAAACTTGCATATAAATGTAATTATGTCAGCTGGTCCAAGTACCTGTCTTGTGTTAATATTCATAGTCCACAAAGTGTGAAATAGCTGATAACTGAGTGGATACCAACTGCAATGTCAAGTAATCAAATTACTCTAAACTCAGTCATCTTCAATAGTCCTAGTCCTATCTAGGACATTCAGTGCCTTGCGTTTCACACTGTTCAACCCAACAGGTAAGGTACCTGTTCCAGAAGACAAGCACTCAACTGCTTTACAGAGAAATCAGGTGAAACGAAATTTGTAGTTTATGAAGTTGGTACACGTAAACTTCTCTATACATATTTTTATTTCCATACTTTGCTAGCATTCTTTTTTTCTAGTCATAAAGACAGCATGCAAGGTAAGATACCATTATCAGATTACTTATGTTAAAGCGCTGGTACTGTGTTCTAAATATTTAAATCTCTCTTAAAACCGTAATTTTTTAAATACAAAAATCAATAATTAATAGTCACAAATAGAAAAAATACCTGATCCAGCTGCCTACTAAAGCTTTTATAAATATCCTGCTTGTTGACCTCAAAAATTGGTTTCCCTTTATTAAACACTGCATACATAACTGCTCCTAGAGAGTACATATCACTGGCTGTCTCACAGCTCACGGAGAGAATATATTCTGGTGCCAGATATTCAGGATTGGGAAGACACAAGGATGGCAAGTTTGGATCCCATTCCTTGCAAGGGAATTTTGGCTACAAAGGAAGTAAAAGAAAGTACACTTATTAGGGGTTTTAAAAGAACATTTAAAATAAGAAACTCAAGAAGCAAAACTTAATTAATGCACTCAAATTCAATTATGAATGAAACAAAAACGAAGCTAGGCAAAACTGCAAAGAATCTGTGTCTGCAGCTTAAAGTGATTAGCTGATACAGTTAAGTCTGAATATTAGAGCTGGAAAGTGTAAAGTAAAATCAAAGCTCTGCTTCGGAAACGCAAGCTATGATGGGAAATCATTTTAGGACATAGCAACCAGGTACTGAGTGGACGCAACAGACTGAACTAGGTAGCTTTGCATGTCATCCCACACGCAGGTGGGCAGAAGTGACACAAGCTTCAGCCTCTGTCTGAAACTGTCACTACCAGTCTGCTTTGACTCCGTTGAGCCAATTCAGGATCTTCTTCTGTGGTAACCGACCATCATTCCAGACCTGTGTCATATGTTCAAACTTTTACCAACAAAACAGAGAGGTGAATACTAAATTAATGATTCTGTGCCAAAATGCAGAGTCATGAAACTGGTTTCTGACAAAGATCTGAATTTGGAATTTACTGGTGACAAAAATAAAGATGTTACCTCCTGTTCAGATGGATTTGTTGACTGGATACAAAAATCAAAGCCCATAATTTTCCATGCTCCACTCTTATTCAAAATTATATTTTCAGGAGTAATGTTTCCATGAACCATTTTCACACTGCTATGCAAAAATGACAAGCCTTCAGAAACCTATTAATAAAAGATTATTATTTCAGGTTAAATATTTCCCCAGAGTGTAAGACTCTTGAAAAACTTCTGTTCCTGTGGTCACAGCTAAATTAGTAACTAAGTTAACTAAGAAAAAAATTTACCATACTATTTCAGGCTATGTCTTAAAAATTATGTATGAAGGAAAATAAACACAGATGGGTAACCAGCAGATGAGATTGCTAATGCTGATTAACTATCACAGTATAAGAACAAAAATACTTTGAAAAGTTGATCAACATATACACCAACATAAAACCTGGGAGCTACTGTTCCTCCACAGAGGAAAAGAGAAAAAAAAAAAGACTCGCATATGGGAGAGACAGCTGTAGCACAGACATATATATGGAAAATAAAAATTAATTAGATCTTGTATTTTCTATGTTAGAAACAGCAGAACCAGTAGCAACTAAGAGCTGTCAGTGTTCATTCCCTCCTATATTTACAGGGATCATTGCACTATTTCCTCTCACTTCCCAATTATTTGACTAACTACAGGCTGACAGAACTGTCACAGATCACAAACTTTATAAAACAATAATTAATACTAAAAGCACAGGAAAATTGTTAAGGACAACCAGTGTCATACCTGAAGCAAACCGTATTTAGTCTCCACATCATAAAGTTTGTACTCTTTAATGTCAGATGGTAATGGAGAAGGTAGGTTGTCCCAGCTGCCAAGAACATTAGCTAAACTTGCACAGACTGGTTCTGTACAAAATGCCAAACAATCCCTATAGAGGAAATAAATAAAAACATCCCTTGTAAATAAATTAATAAATCTCTTAACTAAAGAGCCATTTTACACATTACCAGAGCACTTAGTACCACTATGTTATATTTTAGGCTTTGAATTCTTACAAGTAATATTATACTAAAGGGAAATATATAAACAACTGAATTACTAAAAAATATTAGAAAATAGTAATCAACTTATGTTAGTCTCTAAAATTCACATACATCACTGGTGTTGCACACAAAGCTTGATAAAAAGCTTTAGCAAAACAATGCTTTTCTTATCCCGATCTAGGAAACCCTAATGATTCCTACTATTAATAAAACTTGTAAAATGAAATTGAATATTGTTTTACTCTGCAAGAGAGTAGGAGAGGCAAACACAAAAATGCTTGTTGAATGAACTATAGCTTGCATGTTTTCTAAATTATTTTATCTATTGATTTCTTTGTGAAAAGCTATATATCTTCATGCATTTTTCTACCAATAGTGTGGGAATAAAGTGGACTTGTAACACTGGACTTCAAAATTTCAAATTTCAAAGTCCTGAAAACAATTTTCAGTTTCACAAACCTTATGCAATAGAGAGAATCTTCCTTCATATCCACATTATTCATACTGGTCTGCACAGTAGTGAAGACCCCAGACAATCACCACACCTCACTTCCTAATTGTTTTTGAAGTTTTTTTCTGCAGAAAGCATCGCATGGATGGTAACACACATATCCATTTTAAGGATGAGTAATTCATGAGAACACTAAATACTGTGTGAGTATAAACTCAAAAAACTGAGACTGAGTAACACTAACAATGGTACAGTTTCTAGTTATGGACAAGAAGGCAGAAGCTTAAAGTTTTGTTCATTCATTCTATAAAAATATTACAGAAGGCAAACCCTCTCAGCATGAATCTACCACATATTTTTTATGTGTCTCATTTAGAAGCTTGCTCTTTGAGGTAAAGGCTGATGAAACATGCAGCTCTCTTCTTAGTCATCCAAATTTTACTTTTTCTTTAATCTACTGACTTTCTGAAGGTAAACCAACTGAAAACACATTGAATTATAACTATCAGCCAACGTGACAGAAATTCTTTGCTTGGTTTCCTCCCTACCATTCCATGAACACCACTACTTACATGTTTCTATTAATACAACTAGGGCTATGAAACTCATTTCTGTAGTAATCATAATGAGGAATGAGACAGTAGAAAGACAAAATCCTTCATTTTCAATCTGACTTCAACTTTCCTATAGAGCTTACACATTTAGTTGCAATTAAGGCAGAGAAGACAGAAAATATGTAGGGAACAGTCACTCAGTGGTTTTCATAACATAACCTCTGATTGCTGCTGTTTTGAGGGAATAGGAAGTTGGCTGTTTATTTTTTCACTTTGGAAGCTAATTAAATAAAGACCCAAACCAGAGTAATGGTAGGATGGGGCAAAATTAATTAAAGCAATTGAATACTGCAGAAGCTGCTGTCTGCAATACAGTGTGGCTTCTTTAACAGTTCCCTGAATAACATCAAAATGAAATTCAGAGTAAGTAACATAATAAAAAGAGAGCAAGTTAAAAATGAAAGTGACAGCCAAAACCACATACACTTTAGGAAAAACTGCAGCAGATGGAATGTCTAGCAAATTAAGTATCTAGGACTCTTCATACTACTACTATTTTTAACTGGTAGTAAGGACATTATGAGGGGAACTCATAATTTGGCTTTTTTACCCTTTTCTCCAATAAACATGCTTAAATATTGAATATTGCTCATCTGTGCTGTTACTGGAATTCAAGACCAGTTCTAAGTGTTTATATTGTTTATATTGTGTTTATATTATTTATACTCTAAATATTTATTGCTACATAAAGAATTATTAATTATCTAAATACATGTAAAAGATATACATATATTTATATTAAATATAATTCTATTGAATACCAATAATTTGGAGTAGAAATATTCTCTTAATAATGGAAAAGCCACCTATGCACCTAGGGGCAGAAAGGTACGGCTTTTCTTTCTCCTAGCTATTTCAGCTGTGCAGGTACATCAAGACAAATGAGGAATGAAGGGTGATTTGCAAACAGTTCAAACACAACTGTGTGTTACTTTGGAGACAAAAAATGACCAGGTGCAGCCTAGCTAGAAGACATGACATGTTTCTTCAAGAACCAGCACTCTGGATATACACTAAAGAAATCTTACAGCACAAGGTTACACACAAACACTCTAAGCAATCTCTCCTTTTATAAACACCACACAAAATCTGTTACATCAGTTTCTGGCACAGAAAACAACTGAACAGGTTTTGTACTACTGCTTTTTCTATCAGCAGCTGAGAGTGCCGAGTATGGGGAGAACAACAACTGCAGCAAACCAGTGATAAAAACTCATGACCGGAACTCTGACATAACTACACAGTTAATTTAACTCTAAAGGCTTAAATTCTTCACAAGAACACCAAAGTTTTCTTAACACTCCAAAGTATGAATCTTAGCCTGTCTTCTGAAGTGCAAAGAAGATGGAAAAAATAATTACAGATGCAGCTGTGGAGTCAATAGAAATACTGTAACAATTTTAGGAAGAAGCCTGAGATCTACTCTGGATCCACCTGCACACACTATCACAGAGATGACCCCAGATCGTTTATCATGTGGTAGTTTATTTACTGTGGCAGAGTACTGAGAGCTGTCTTCAATTACCTAATTAATCTGTAAGGGGCATACTGAACCACAAGGGCAATGACAGCTTTGAATCGTTGCTAATGCCAAATGGGTTTAGTACCAGAGGGAAGATATATGGAAATGTGTGCCATTTAATCCAAGAAATCTTTCCCAAAGTAGGCATCACAAAGATAAAGAAGCATTCCCACAGTATTATCATCTCCTAGAAGCCAGTATATTTAGAAAAATCCAGGTTAACAAACACAATATAAAATGCAGACATCTGAAAGGTAGTCTGCATGAATCTTTATTAGGCTACCCTTTAGAAAAATTACTTTTGGGGAAAAAAACCCTATAAAACCTCCATGATCTTTATCAGTAGAATCATGATCAGCTTTCTATTTCAACATGAAACCTCCACTGTATTTATTAGATTTTAGTGTGTTGTTATCCTTACATTTAAACAATAAATCTGCATGACTAACACACTGTCTAGTAACGAACCTTTCATAAATCAAATATTCACTACTAAAACATATGGAATTTTGTGTCCTGCAACTGGCATTTGAGGAACTTTTAAACGCCTAATGTGGCCACAACACATAGAATTTACCAAAATCTCCAACCTCACACACACTAAGTATATACATCTCAAAAGTGGAACAAATGCATGAACAACCTTTTGAAATAAAACATTCTTACAAGAATTCTTTAAAAGTTAAATTGAACTACCAAATTTTCATGCTGTAAGGGTCACATGTAGTCTCGTAGCTGAAAGTGGACTAAGATCATGTAATATATTATTAATTAGATTCACTAGATTCACACCATAAATGCATCCTTTGTCTTGTGGGAACAACAAAATTTGAGAATGGGGTGAATACCATTCACACCTGTCAATACAGTAAACTTGAATCTCATCAGATGTATGTATTGAATATTCCAGATATCTTATGTTCAATAACAAAACAATGATTCTAAGAAAGTCTGTTTTCAGCTTTACTACAGCTTACCTGGATTCTTCCAATGGATGCTGAACAGTAAGTAGTCGAGGGTGTCGAAGCCTAGTTAGCTGCTGAACACCTCGTTTTAAAGAATCAATAATCTGATCCTTCTCAAATTTTTTATACTTGTCTATTAGCTTCTTATCAAAGACAAAAACAGCCACTTCCTACAAATAAGCAACAAAATTCACCTGGTAAATAACATCCAAAAACCATGCCTATACACAATTACATATATACAGATTTGTTTTAAATCCCGCTAATGTAACATGAATTTCAATGTATAAATGTCTCTGTGTGTGTATATAGATATATATTGTCCTTACTTTGTCCCAGTCATAATCACAGAGGTTACTGTACATAAACTCTGGAATATACATTTTAAGAGTCAAGGTATAACTGCTCTTTAGCTTACATAAAGTAATATGTAAACTATAACCATTATCTACACAGTGACAAAGCAGCAGGTTCATAGGACAGAAATCACTTTGAATTTACATAGATTAAAGCATTTACGTCAACTGTGAACAATAAAAATAGTCTGAGCATATACGTGCTCATGTGATATTAAACATATCAGGCAGTGCTTTCTTAAACCAGACCTGCTCGACACTTTGCTCCAAACCACTACGACCTAATTAATGTTCATGAAGTTAATCTGTAGTCACCATAATCAATTAATCTGATTTTTTTTTTCATGCTTAAACATGTAAAAAGAAGTCCCAGAAATGTGGTAGATATTTAGAACAGAGAAAATTGTTCTTCCAACCAATCTCTGAAAATAGAACGGGATAAAATGAAGAAATTTATATGAAACTTGGAAATAACAGAGGTGGATGTGAAATTAAAAATTAGATCACGTCACCATCTTGGAAGCCATTAAAGAAAAATATATCAGTTAAAGAAAAAAAGGAATTATTCTTTATAATGAAAACCTTATACTACCACAGCAGCGCTATGAATAAAAATAAAGGTTAGGAACGCGTAGTTTCTTGGGACAGGTTTCAGTCCCAAGAGGAAAACCAACACCAAGCTGGGAGGGGAGTGTATGTTGAACTGCATGAGGGTGGGAAGGCTCTACAGAGGGATCTGGACAGGTTGGATTGATGGGCTGAGACAAACTGTATGAGGCTGAACACGTGCTCAGTGCCAGGTCTTGCACCCAGGTCACAACAACCCCGTGCAATGCTACAGGCTTGGGAAGAGTGGCTGGAAAGCTGCCCCACAGAAAAGGACCTGGGGCGTTGGTCAACAGCTGGCTAAGTATGACTGGCAGTGTGCCCAGGCAGCCAGGAAAGCCCACGGCATCCTGCCTTGTATCATATACAATCGAGCCAGCGGGACTTGGGAAGTGACTGTCCCTTTGTAGTCTCATAGTCAGCACTGGTGAGGCCATCCCTCAACTACTCTGTTCAGGTTTGGGTCCCTCGCTATGAGACAGACACTGAGGTGATAAGCACGTCCAAATTAGAGCAATGAAGCTGATGAAGGGTCTTGCGAGCAAGTCAGAGGAGGAGCAGCTGAGAGCCTGGAGACAGGGAGGCTGAGGGGAGACCTCAGCACTCCCTACAGCTGCCGGAAAGGAGGTTGTAGCCAGGTGGGTGTCTGTGCCTTTCCCCAACAGCAAGGGACACAGCAAGAGGAAACAACCTCAGGTTGCACAAGGGGAATTGAATAATTCAGTCCAATACAGAAAAGATTTGTTTATATTTTTTAACCTGGTACCTGTTTCATTAAGCAATAGCAAGTGAACACCTATGACTTTCCATGCTTCTACCCATACCAGCTCCCTGCTCCAACTCTCAAGAATGATTGATCAAATATTTATATTGTCACAAGGCACAAAGAAACCAATTGCAGGGGATGGAAGACATATACTTAATCCATTATTTTTAAAAATCCACATTTTCTAGTACGAAGTGTGAATGTATTAAGCAGTACATGGCCAATAATAAAATTTCAAACCAATATGACACTTCTGAAAGCACTTCTGTTTAATGACAAGAAAGTCAGAAAGCGAATTTTTAAATCAGATACTATGGGACATCAGTTATTGTTTGAATATTTTATTATGGCTATAAATAAGTTCTATTGGTGCTTGCTGCAATCCTTCATAGTTTGAAGTTTGACAGAACTTTTACAGACCCAAAATACGCTCACATCTAAGTATGTATATGAAACTGTAGTATTCTAGGTATGAAAATGATAGCTGACACATTGATTTTGTAGACTTAGTTATTGTGAACACCCTGTACCATACCCATACCATACTTTTACTGTACCTATACCATCCCTATACCATACCCACACCTTTATAAATATCTGAAGTGTGAGAGACAAAGGGAACTGGCCAACCTCTTCTCAGTGGCCTGTGGGGACAGGACAAGGGGCAATGGTCACAAGTTGGACCACACGAGGTTCTGCACCTATGTGAGAAAGAACTTCTTCACAGTGAGGGTGACAGAGCACTGGAACAGGCTGCTCAGGGGGGTTGTGGAGTCTCCTTCTCTGGAGATATTCAAGACCTGCCTGGACACCTACCTGTGCCACCTGCTCTAGGGAACCTGCTTTGGCAGGGGGTTGCACTCTATCTCCTGAGGTCCCTTCCAACCCCTACAATTCTGTGATCTCTGCTCACGAACACTAAAATGTGGGTACAGCTAGGGGACAGAGAAAGAAGGAGTTGGCTTATAAGGTTGTTGTTGTTTGGTGACTAGCTCGAACATCAGTCTGGATGTGGTGAGCAATCTCTTTGCTCTGCTTGGTTCCTCCCCTGCCCCTTCCTTCACCTATTAAAACTGTCTGGATCTCCATCTATGAGTTTTCTTGCTTTGTTTCTTCCTATTTTCAGCCATCATTTTGCTGGGGGTGGGGAAGTGACTGAGTAGCTGTGTTGGTGCTCGGTTACTGGTCACAGTCAACCCAACACACNGAGAGGGGAGAGAATGAAAGAAAAATAATAATTCTCTCTAACCAGAGAAAAGCAACCAAGGCATATCATTCATTCTCTCCTGTCCCAAGAGGAAGGCAAGCATTCAGAAATACATAGGGTTTGTGTGTTAAAAAGAAGCAAACAAAACTAGAAAGTATTTCTAAATTAATGATTATAAAAGCAGTGAAAATGTCACAATAATGGAACAGCAATACCTCTTCCTATTCACTTCACTGCATGCTAAGAAAGCATGTTAACAGTAGCTGTAAAACATTCAAACACTATAGTG
>VXBZ01003488.1:89062-115425 GCA_013399135.1 Heliornis fulica
AGTCTGAGACAGCTGGGGCTGTTTAGCCTGGGGAAGGGGGGGGCGGGGTGGGGGGCGGATTTCATCCATATCTATAAATACCTGAAGGAAAGCTAAAAAGAGGATGAATTTAGGGTCTTTTTTGTGGTGCTGAGGGTGGTTGTGGGTACCCAACCTTTGGAGATACTTCAGAGCTGGACGCGGCCCCTGGGTGATCAGCTCTGGGTAACCCTGCTTGAACAGGGAGGTTGGATTAGATGTACTCTAGAAGTGCCCGCAAGCCTCAGGTATTCTGTGACTAGTGAATTTGTGTGTGCGTGCATATACACACAGAGTACGTGTGATAATAACAAAAAACCCAGCGTTCTTGCCTGCTTTAGTGTCTGTTCTGTTGACTCTATCCTAGTGGGTCTGAATCAACTTACTAAGAGGACTGGTTCATGAGGTGTTAACTTTGCCTGCCTTTGTAAAATGAAGCTGGTTTCTTGATAATTTTTTATATATACACACAAACTAACTTCATAGAGTAAAATATGTTTTAAGAAGTTAAGCTTTGTAAACATCTATGAATCTTTAATATAAATATTTTTCAGATTGTGATGGGCCTTTTCAAGCAACTCAGCTGTGGAATAGTATTATTCAAGCTCTTCACAGTCATGTGGAAATCAAAAGGCGTAGACAGCATCTGAAAACATATAAAAGCTGTTTCACTGGCTCAAACGCCGTTGATGTGGTACTAAGCCACCTTATGCAAAGCATGTACCTAAGCTGCAATGATATTTCTCGTCTGAAAGGAGTCCGTGTGTGCCAAGCATTGATGGATCACAAGGTGTTTGAGCCAGTTGGAGCAAAGCTTTACCTGTTCAAGCGTGAAAAAGAAACGGAATTTGAAGACACAAACACTAGTCTTTATAAATTTGTAAATAGCAGTCTAAGTCCTCTTCTTCCAAGAAAGAACAAAGACAACGAGAGCTTGTCTCCTGAGCAGATCTGCAAACAGAAGACAAAAAGATGTTCCAAGTGAGTTACTCTGAACTAGTCTGATTTATTTTTTTATTAAATTAAGATGGGTAACTGTAGGTAGAGTGCTACATGTGTAACCCAGGTATTGGAGACTTTAAAAAACTTTGTGCCAGCTTTGAGAAATGTCATGCCTAAATCTCAGATGCTTCCAAGTAATTCCTAGTAATGCTGAGCTGCTTTGATCTGCCCTTTGTCATATCAAGTAGAGTCTGTCACAGTAGCATGAGCCTAGGAATCATTTTGTTTTGTAATCAATTGTGCTGAAATCTGAGAATCGGTATGAATGAGCTACTTGCTAAAAGCTGGTAAAAGAAATGGAACTAATAAACAGTATTTGGAATCAATATCCTTGCCCTTTCCATAAAGCAAATATGGATGATTAGTTTTCTAGCAGCAGGATAGACTCCAGATACATCACAACCCAAATGTCCTGATTTAACAGCAATTTAGGAAGCGACAAAGATAAATGTGTCCTGATTGTATTTGTTATAAATCTGATTTTTTTTTTCCCTAAGCAGAACAAAGTGTGAAACAACACTTTCAAATCCCTTAGCATTAGAAGCAGCCGATAAAAAGAGGGTAGAGGAGCTTCTTCGATCAATAAATGTTCATGCATCTTTACCTCCAAAGATCATGGTTAATGAACCGACTCATCTGCTTTCAAAAAGAGGTGAGGANAGGAGCTTTCTCCGGCGGTACCTCCAGGGGCCCTGGTTGCGCGGGGTGCCGCTGCTAGCGCTGGGCGCGGAGCTGTGCCTCCAAGTGTTCGGAGCGGAAGGCTGCGTGGAAGGCAGCTGTAGTGGCTGNATGAACCGACTCATCTGCTTTCAAAAAGAGGTGAGGATTGAATTTTTCTTTTTAAAACTTGATCTTCACTGTATGTACTTGGAGTGAGTGCTTCATTTCAGTTAAACACTGCTACTCAGAGTTCTAAATTTAACATGTCAATAATGATAAAATAGCTAAATGAGTGCTAAATGAGTAAATGTTCATAGTAAGTAAACTGAGAGAATTGAAACCTGATTCAGTTATGCAGGGTGGTGATGCTCTCTTTAGGCAAATACCACTTCAGAAGTAAATAGGTTTTAAGATTAAGTACATCTGTATTATATGATTCCTTTGCTACTGGCTTGTTTTTTCTTGCATGTATTGCTAAGTATGTTATCACTTATTCTAATATGGTGGAAAGATGTTCTCTTTAAAGCCTTCTTACCATTCCTGTTTTGATCCTATTTTCTCCAACACAGAAATTTCACACCATGCTGTTATCTTGTTTTCTTCGAACATATAAAACATTATTGAGTAAAAGCCAAGTTTAGTGTTTTACCTGAGACTTTATTTCTGAGCTGGGTTTTTTGTTTGTTTGTTTATGGCATCAGTAATAGAAGATGTCTGGAAACAGCAAACTCTGCTACGACTGCTGCAGTTAATTGATGTTCCGCTTCTAGAAAATATCTTGGTGTCTTCAGTGACGACAAAACCGGACTGTTTTGGCAAAGAAGAAGACCTGATTATCTCAAATACTTTCCTGGATAGAGAGGTTGCGTGTAGTTTAAGCTTGCCTGAGTAAGTTACACATTTAAAATTGGATTTGTTAGTAAATGTTTTATTCTTTAATCAGTTATCTGTGTTAAGTGAACAAAACAGACATTGCTACACTTGTATACTTATAGTCAGGGGTGGCATTAATGTACTTTCTTGTCCTGTTGATTGTACTTCAGCTGATCTCTATCTTGACATCTTCATTCAAGGTACGTTCTAAGGCATGTCTCCTCATGTGTGTATGTCTTAGCAATGCTTATTTCTGTCCAATTTGTACAATTTTTGTCTGTGAGGCTGAGGTCAGTCTGTGTACCTGGAGAGTTTCTTTCTTACAGTCTTTATGTATTCTTGCTTTAGGAAGAAAATATTAATGTTTCTACATATGTTCAGAGTCTTATGTAAGCTAATCAAATGCCCAGTTCCTGACTAGGTTTATTGCTGGATAGCATCTTAGCTTCCTGGGGTTTTCCTTACAGAGTGGCTTAATGAATGCTTTCTTTTGAACTTTATACTTCTGTTGTACTTGATTCTTCAGTGCTTGGTGTGTTTGTCTCTTAAAATCTCTCTTATGTGGTGGTTATTCTGTATTATTTATTCTATATTTAGTGTCTCTAACATCTGAAACTTTGCTAATCTATCAGATGAGTGTAAAGAAAATTAAATGTTTGCTTCATCACTTTACAATTACTTAAGTGGTGAGCTGGAGTAGCATCTTTGTAGATAGCAAATTATTTAGGTCTGCGTTATAGCTTGATGAAAAATAGGAAATTTCAAGTATAAAGAGTAGCCTCCAGCATTAGAAGTTATAGGATTAATTGTCCTCATTATGAGGAACATCATTTATATCTCAAATTTTCTGCCTTCAGTTTTCAAATAATGATGTGTTATGTTTTGAAAGAAACAAATACCTGATCTCCATGTAGATACTTAAAAAGNGGAATCAATATCCTTGCCCTTTCCATAAAGCAAATATGGATGATTAGTTTTCTAGCAGCAGGATAGACTCCAGATACATCACAACCCAAATGTCCTGATTTAACAGCAATTTAGGAAGCGACAAAGATAAATGTGTCCTGATTGTATTTGTTATAAATCTGATTTTTTTTTTCCCTAAGCAGAACAAAGTGTGAAACAACACTTTCAAATCCCTTAGCATTAGAAGCAGCCGATAAAAAGAGGGTAGAGGAGCTTCTTCGATCAATAAATGTTCATGCATCTTTACCTCCAAAGATCATGGTTAATGAACCGACTCATCTGCTTTCAAAAAGAGGTGAGGATTGAATTTTTCTTTTTAAAACTTGATCTTCACTGTATGTACTTGGAGTGAGTGCTTCATTTCAGTTAAACACTGCTACTCAGAGTTCTAAATTTAACATGTCAATAATGATAAAATAGCTAAATGAGTGCTAAATGAGTAAATGTTCATAGTAAGTAAACTGAGAGAATTGAAACCTGATTCAGTTATGCAGGGTGGTGATGCTCTCTTTAGGCAAATACCACTTCAGAAGTAAATAGGTTTTAAGATTAAGTACATCTGTATTATATGATTCCTTTGCTACTGGCTTGTTTTTTCTTGCATGTATTGCTACGTATGTTATCACTTATTCTAATATGGTGGAAAGATGTTCTCTTTAAAGCCTTCTTACCATTCCTGTTTTGATCCTATTTTCTCCAACACAGAAATTTCACACCATGCTGTTATCTTGTTTTCTTCGAATATATAAAACATTATTGAGTAAAAGCCAAGTTTAGTGTTTTACCTGAGACTTTATTTCTGAGCTGGGTTTTTTGTTTGTTTGTTTATGGCATCAGTAATAGAAGATGTCTGGAAACAGCAAACTCTGCTACGACTGCTGCAGTTAATTGATGTTCCGCTTCTAGAAAATATCTTGGTGTCTTCAGTGACGACAAAACCGGACTGTTTTGGCAAAGAAGAAGACCTGATTATCTCAAATACTTTCCTGGATAGAGAGGTTGCGTGTAGTTTAAGCTTGCCTGAGTAAGTTACACATTTAAAATTGGATTTGTTAGTAAATGTTTTATTCTTTAATCAGTTATCTGTGTTAAGTGAACAAAACAGACATTGCTACACTTGTATACTTATAGTCAGGGGTGGCATTAATGTACTTTCTTGTCCTGTTGATTGTACTTCAGCTGATCTCTATCTTGACATCTTCATTCAAGGTACGTTCTAAGGCATGTCTCCTCATGTGTGTATGTCTTAGCAATGCTTATTTCTGTCCAATTTGTACAATTTTTGTCTGTGAGGCTGAGGTCAGTCTGTGTACCTGGAGAGTTTCTTTCTTACAGTCTTTATGTATTCTTGCTTTAGGAAGAAAATATTAATGTTTCTACATATGTTCAGAGTCTTATGTAAGCTAATCAAATGCCCAGTTCCTGACTAGGTTTATTGCTGGATAGCATCTTAGCTTCCTGGGGTTTTCCTTACAGAGTGGCTTAATGAATGCTTTCTTTTGAACTTTATACTTCTGTTGTACTTGATTCTTCAGTGCTTGGTGTGTTTGTCTCTTAAAATCTCTCTTATGTGGTGGTTATTCTGTATTATTTATTCTATATTTAGTGTCTCTAACATCTGAAACTTTGCTAATCTATCAGATGAGTGTAAAGAAAATTAAATGTTTGCTTCATCACTTTACAATTACTTAAGTGGTGAGCTGGAGTAGCATCTTTGTAGATAGCAAATTATTTAGGTCTGCGTTATAGCTTGATGAAAAATAGGAAATTTCAAGTATAAAGAGTAGCCTCCAGCATTAGAAGTTATAGGATTAATTGTCCTCATTATGAGGAACATCATTTATATCTCAAATTTTCTGCCTTCAGTTTTCAAATAATGATGTGTTATGTTTTGAAAGAAACAAATACCTGATCTCCATGTAGATACTTAAAAAGTGTAACCAAACGTTTGTTTGCTTGTCCTCTACTTCTGTGGTTAGTAGGTCAAGAGACATCCTTCTCCCCTTCTGCTTTGCCCTGGTGAGACCCCACCTGGAATATTGTGTCCAGTTCTGGGCCCCTCAGTTCAAGAAAGACATAGAACTCCTTGAAGGAGTCCAGTGCAGGGCCACCGAGGGGATGGAGTGGAACATTTTCCTTATGAGGAAAGGCTGAGGGAGCTGGCTCTCTTTAGCTTGGAGTTTAGAGTCTTCTGGGATTTATAGTAATGCTTCCATTGCTTCTTCACGTTGGTTAGCCCTGCTGGCTTTTCACGGTGTATGCTGGAGTAATAGTGATGTGTGTTTGGCTTTACGTGCTAGCTGAACCAGGCAAGTAAGTGCTCAGAGACAGTCTGGCACGATGATTTATATCAGGGGCGTACCTCAGGTGTATTGTCTATGTAGCATAAGAAAAACATAGGAGTGCTTATTTTGAGCAAGTCCTTGAACTACTCCAGTGAAATAAATTATCTGCTTAATAAGCAACAAGCTTAATGCTGTAGTTCAAATATGTGATTATACCTGTGCGGTTATTTCTATCTAATTTTCTTTAAAGGATTAAATAATACCAAGCAGAGTGTTTTAAAGTAAGCATTAAAACTAACTTTTCCTTCCACAGGTTTGACAAATGGCTCTATGCTGCAATTGAATGCTTGGAGTATTTCCCAGACCAATTCATAGTGATGGTTAGCCAGCAGTTACCTCAAAGCACTAACAAACTGAGCAGTTTAAATGAATACAAGAAGATACTTTTTGACATTATAATGAAGTATTATAGTCAAAAAAAGGACTCCCTTCTTGCCACTCAAGATCTCGAGATTCATTCAGGAATTATAGAACTTATAGGTAAGAACAACCTGGAACAAAAATAAAAATAACCAAGTGAAAGCCTTATAAAGGATGGAACTTAGGAAACATTAATTGATTGAAACATAACACCATTTGCAGATGCACTTTATAGCTTGGAACTCTCAAGGTCACCAGGCAGAACACTTGCTCAAGGCAAAGACAAATTTCTAAGTTAGATGAAGATGCACAGGTCCTGCTTCAGTTGAAAATCTGCAAGGATGGAGAATCACCAGCCTCTGGGGAATCTGTTGTAACTACTCTTATTGTGACATTTTTTTTCCACTACTCGGATTTTCCCTTAGTGCTACTTGTGACTGATAGCATAAAATCATTGCTATGAAGTTTTTTCTTAACAAGAGTAAGGTTTTACAGGTCTGGACTTTAGGCTATTTTAGAAATATAAATTTTTTTAAATGATAAAAAGAGCTGTTTGAGATTCAGACTGTCATTTCCACCCCACCCCCCAAAAAAACCCCTCCACCCTCCATGCAAATGCTTAAAAGTAAACCAGAAAGGATTAATTTAAATACAACTTTAAGATTAATCGTACCCTAAATATGCCCCATTACTACTTCAGTTCTGTAGGGTTTATGGAATGTTACCCAAACTTTCAGTTTTTAGAGAACCACGACAAGCTTACTGGCATAGGAGCACAGTTGAGTTGTGTAAAAATTGGAGCAAAGTGGTGGAACACTGTGACAAAAACCTCATGAAAATTCAAAAGGCAATATTTTTATCAGAATTATTTTGCTAAGGAGAGAAAAAAATCAAAGTCATGAAAGGGAATCTATGTAAAAATTTACATAATCCGTCCATAAAAGAAGAATGCTAAATTGAAATAACTGACAGGTAACTTCTGCTAAATGATCACTTAAATTAAAGGTGGTATGGTTCACGTATGCATTTTTAATACAAAACTGATATAAACTGTCGTTATAAAATATTACTGAATTAGGGCATTGAAGCAGCCAAATCCTGTGGGCAAAGGAAAAGACAGTGTCTGAATTGTGTGACAGTGTCAGAATTCCTCTAATGCTTTGTTTGCCTGCAGGTCTTTTCTGTATTACACATCTACTTGGTCTAAACTGTGACCTTTAAATGTCCAGGGCCACTCTGCTTTCTTATTCTTGCTTTAATCTTTTCACCTTTTCCAACCTCAGAAAGACTATTATGAAAACAGTTTTCCTGCTTTCTGTAATACTTTTTGATGAAGTGGCAACCATAATGTTGTCATCAAGAAATGATTCTCTGGCTGAGTAGAACTGTTTGTGTTCTTGGGTCCTCAGCCCTAGTTCTAGATTATACTAGATCACTGTAGGAGATTGTGCTTAACTAATTTTAAACCATTTTCCCCCTCTCAATTCTGTAGAGTCGATTATGATCATCAGTGTGTAACAACTTGCATTCTAACAGTAATTTTCAAGTAGAATCTAGTGCAGTTTGCCTTACTTTGATAACGGGCAGTTCTGACTATAGCACAAGCAATGACTCAAACTAGCTGTGAACATCTACATATTTAAACCATTTAAAACATAAGGTATGACTTTTTTTTAAGTAATGTATATACAGCTTTTTCTCAGCTGTTAAACAGTTTAAGATGGCTGATGATACAGATGGGTTGTGAAGGCAAGTGTGTCACTGTGCTTGTTGCCTTACAAATAAACACATCTAGAGTATTTTGCTTATTTTAGGTGATGAATGCAGTTGATCAAACTAGTCCATGTAGCAGTTTGTTTGGTTTTGGGTTTTTTTTTAACCTTTTTACATTGGAACTTTTTTTTTCCTACAGTCTTTTAAAGTAACTCAGTGAAGTTTTAATCACAGATCAGAGAAACTCAAACTCTTTTCTAGAAATTATTTTAATTCCTGTCTGCACATCTGCGCTTTTACCTGTCTAACTTTTAGTAGTTCTCTATCTTACATTTTTTTCTGCCCTTCTTTTGGAAAAGGGTCACTTACTTGTTCTTTTGATGTTCTTTTTAAACAAAGATGGTTTCAAATGGCTTTTAATATACTCCAGAAAGTCCTGGATAATTTCTTGTGAAATATAACCTCTGTCCCAGTAATTGGACAGAGGACAGAAAAAACATATGTAGGTTCTGTTCCTGTACCTGCCCTCATCTTGCTTTTTCCAAAAGAAAGTTACTTGACTGTTTGATAGTTCTTTACTTTGAAAGTGAAGGTAACTAGGATTATCGTCTACAGGGTTTTTATAGGAAACTATTTCCACCTTATCACTCTTTCTTAAGAAACTTATAACTTAATGCTTTAAAGAAATGGGGCTGGGGAAGTGCCATATACCAGCCTAACCAAAAAAAAAAAAAAAAAAACCAAAACAAAACCCAAAAACCAAACCCCAGGAAACCAGAAAAAGCAAAATTAAAAAGCCAACCCAAACAACCAAGCAAACCTCATACCCAACCAGAACCTCAAAGCAATGAGAAAGTTATAATTGTTCAGTTCATTAATGATTTTGAGATGAATCCTGGAATAAAAAGCAAAGATCTGCAAGCACCAATGGTGCAAACATCACTTGGGTGTTTGCACATTGTACACAGAACATAGCAATGCCATGTACATATTGTCCAAGTACGTCTGTTCCCTTACTATCCATGGGACAAAGACTTCAAGCTTAGCTTGTTTAAATACCCTATTGAGTCTTGTAAAAAGGTTTTAGAAGTCACTGACATAACCTGCTTTGTTTGGGGAAGGGAGGTACAGGGACAAAACAATTTTATTATATTGGAATTTAAATATCTATTATAAACTCTGAAAATGGGCAGCCACACTGAGTACACTGTTTTACTCTTTTGCAGAAAAAGGAAAAACAGATCAAGCCCTAGAGGCATCACAACTTTATTTAAAATTATTAGCACCAAATATCCGAGAAGAACTACATAGATTCCTGACATTCATAGCCATTGCGTCTGAATCCGAGGGCTACAGATTACAAAAACAAGTAAGTATCTGTTATGTCTTGTGTGGGCAAATAGCACCTTCCTGTAGTAAAGCTAACTTCTTTTTTTTTCCTAGTTAGAAGTATTCTGTTTATTGCTTTTCAGTGTGATTTGGCTTAAAACAAGTATCAAGATGTTCTTCCTGCTGATAGCATGCTGTTGTACTTAAGTCTTTGCTCATGCATTGCAAGTAAATCTAATACCAAATCTGTGGTTCTTTTTCTAGTTCGATAACAGGTCAGCGATCATCAAGACATGCACAAAGTTCATCTTACAAAATAAGACCCTGCCAAAACCACAGGCTGAACTGCTGACTCAGTTTCTGATGGACAATCACTCCGAGCTTTTCAAGGTAGCATTTTCCTTACCTCACCAGCTTTGTCATTTTAAATGCCAAATGCCATAAAGTGCCTTTTTGGAGACAGCAGGTCTCAGGAGCAGAGAATAATGTTCTGTATGTTACAGTTTAATGGTACAGTCAGGTGGGGTAAGGTATTTCAGACTATGGAGGACAGCTCTTTTATAGCTTTGCACTCCTTTTTAAGCATACTTATATATCCCTACATATAAAAGATATATAAATATTCTCTATTTGCATCATTTTGTGTTAGAAAAATATTTAAGTATTAAGAAATGTTTATAGAGGCCTTTTGGTACCTTGTTTCTTTATGACTTACTAAATTTTTAGTCATTCTCTGTTAGAAGTCTGCTGGCATACTCTGAGTGACATATAATATGGTATGCCGTGATGCTCCAGCATACATGTAGATCTTTGCCAACCTAAGAATTCCTTTTGGTATTTTGAAATTTTTATTTTCTTTAATTTAGAAGTTAACAGAGCCACAAAATGAAACGGCCTTCCTCTTTAACTTCATAGTTTATGTAGATATACAGATAAATTTTATCATCTCCTTTATTTACATTCCATCATATTGTCACACAGGTTAAAAGATGCAGCCTTCCCAGACCCTATGTTGATTTTCTGAGTTCAACCAGTACATTATAGTTATCATGTTTCTCTACTGTTTTCATCAACTAATTCCTCATTAAAGCACATTAGAGATTAATTAATCTCTGTTGCTGTAAGTTAGCTTGAAAACGCTCTAGACATTTATTGTCCAGTTGCAAACAAGCCTCACAGAAACATTTATTGTGGCGTCAGTAAAATATCATTTTTAATCCTTAGATAAAGCGTTGATTTCCATTTGTGACCTCAGCTAAAGAGACACAGAGGACTTTTTTTTTTTAATGAGTTCTGGTTTAGTTTATAAGTATAAAGTGGTTAGTGTGAGTCTTTTATGTCTTAATACACAACTGAAACCAAATACTTTTTGTTGCTGGTGTTATTTAGGGGTCTGACATTAGGGTTAGGGCTTCGAGTCTTTGTCGGACATGCAGCCAGATCTGACAAATGAAGAGCCCAGTGCTTCGTAGCACTGACAACAGAGTGCATGGCTGTTGGGGCCCAAGCAGCTCTGCCTGAGATATACTTGGTGTGGGCAGTCAGGCAGCAGTAACCAAGGTCAGTGAGAGAGGGAAGTTGCTGATGTGGCAACTAAGTTGGGGAAGTTCCAAGAAAGGAGGATACCTGCCTGAATAGGGGTGTAGCTATAGAAGACAAGGTAGCCAATCAGCTTAGCTTGTGATGCGTGTGTGGTGGGTGTACGGAAATGGTTTCCTATATAATGTCACGGAGTTTGCTAATAAAGTGGAATGATTCTGCATCATATTGGTGCGTCTGGTTATTCTCAGCTCGCATGGGACTAAAAGACCCCGGCACATGGCTCACTCTTTCACAACTGCAGCAGACAGCTTTGTGTATTATATAAGCTGAAGTCAGTTCAAGGTCTGCCCTACAGATTTTGCCACAGTTCAGTGGAAAACATCATCTAGCCTCCTCTTCTTTGGCTGGAAACATCAAAAATAAACATATTTGCATTTTAGTGTGATTTTTCTGAGACACTTTTGAGAGTGTGCCTAAATAAAAGTGGGCATGGATTCTGCAGGAATTGATTATGTGATTTAAAAGTTGATTGTCTGAAAGTTTTACATTCTCAAAATACAGAAGTGTTGGTTTTGGTTTGTTTCTTTGTTGGATTTTATTTTCAGACTCCTTTAACTCTTCTGGAGCTAACAAGTAGAAGACTTGAGAGTTTGTTAGAAGGACAAGATCCAGATATCGATTCAGGTAGATGATATGATACACATTTTTTATAAAAAACATATTATAGAAATCAATGTATAATAAGTTGACTACAACTTTGCATAGCCTGTATTCTTTTCCTTTGTTGGAAGTAAAACATTATGGTGACTAGTGACTAATTCATCGATAATTTGCTATAAGCAAGACATTGATCTCTGAATATTAGAGAACAAGAATTCTATTAATTATCTAGTTTGAACACATTACAAAATTTTCTTAGCAAATAATTACTTCTGGAGAAATAAATGCAAAATGTGTTTCCTGAAATGACTTGCTTATTTGTTCTGTAAATTTAATGTGATTTTATTAATTAGGAGCAGCATTCTCATTTCTGCTACAGAACACCTACAAATTCTCATAGAACTCAGTAGTTTAAGGTTCTAATAGATGTCTTGAGCACAGACTTTGATTGTTTAGCGTTCTGAAGAACTCTCTTCCTTTTCTGGGTAAGCACAAAGTTCATTAGGAACTTAAAACTTACAGAAGGGTAGTGCAGCCTAAAAGGAAGGCAATTGATGCTTGGTTTGTGTGTGGGATTTGTGTTTTTCAGCTCACTTCTTTTACGAGCTAGCATTCCATCTGGCCTTGCTGCCAAAAATAGCTTCCAGCACTGTGATTATAAGGATTGGCTTAAATAATTGAATTTCTCTCTGACTCTTTAGCTCTTTCCTTTTGAATTCAGTATTGCCAGTCCATTATGTGCTCAAACATTGAAGAAAAACCATTAGGGAACTGGATAATACTGTAAGGTACTGTGCTGTTTAATATTGCATTTAATAGAGCAGCTGTCTGAGAAGTGGTTTTGGTACAGAATCTTTTACCATCTGTGTTGGGTGCTGGGATGTGTCCAAAGTGCTTCCAGTTCAGTGTTCTAAGCATTGTGTATTGTGTAGCCAAAGGATAGAGATGAGCAACAGAGGAGGGAGCTGCAGGTCTGCAGTGTTCTTGGAGCCTGCATCATCTCGATTAGCTCCAAAAGTTAGTAGGGACAATATAGCATGGGGTTTATACTTGAGCTGTCTGTTCAACCTGTAAATGTGTATAGAATCAGTCTACTTTTTTATGTGCTCCTGTGCACCTCGTATTCTGGTGTCATTTTCCTGTGTCTCATGAGGGAGGCAGGAGGAAAATCTTTCCTGAGAGCTACTGAGCCTTCTTAGCTGGTGAACTTCTGAAGTTCAGGTGGGAGCAGAAGGGAAGGCTGGGTGACCCTGATGAGAAAAGGACTTTAGCTATCGCAGGAAGGGAGTCATTAGGTCTGTTGGAAGTAAGCCATAAACACCAAGGGAACTCTGGGATTGGCTTTAATCTAGTAAGCCACCTGAAACCACTGGACTAAAAGATCCACCCTGAAGTTTAAAGAGTTAATCTCTTGCCAGAAGTTGTTAAGCTTTCACTTTTGAAAGAGGTATGTTTTCTTGACCTGACTCTACTAATGTTTGACAGACTCATTGTAAAAGAAGGGAAGGCCAGGTCCACATGAAGATTCTGGCAGCTCAGGTTACCACCACTCTCTATTTGAAGCCTTAAGAAGATGGTGTCTGTACAGAAGGAATAGTAAGAACTTTTTCCCATTTAGGCAATTAACACTTGTTCAACCAACTTGCTCACTAATGTGTGAAGTAGCTGAATGTCAGTCTTTCCTCAGGGCAGAACCCATCAGTCCAATAATGGGGCTTCAATCCTCTCAGGGCAATACTCCACAATGGATATTCACAGTGTTTTTATAGTTAAGTAGTGCTTAACGGGTGTATACCTCAGGCTGCAGTTCCTTGTTCTGCCCTCACCCTGAACTGCTGCCTGATCCATCACGTTTGTTTCCGGAGCCCAAACTGTGCTCTCTAGTCACCCAGAAGTTCTGGAATTGTATTCCTGAACTCAGAGCTGTGTTTCAGAGGCAGCAGTTTCCAAAATATTGGCTTGCACTTGTTTAGATTGTCACCCACGCTCAGTGGAGGACTAGGTATGTCACATTGCTTGTGGAGTTTTGTACTCTTATCCTTTTGTAATCTAATCCTGAACTGGATTATCAATATGCCGATGTTTCTGGTGGTATTGTTTCATCGGGCTCTTACATGATGCACTGAACATGAACCTCTGATTTCTTACAAAGGCTTCACCTTCTGTCAGCGCGTGACGACTAAAGAATACGAAGAACAAAAACAGGAAACAAATCAGTATCTTCTCGCATTAATTCAAGAAATGAACAGTGACCCCACTATTCATTTGAAACAGAAGAAGAAATTCATTAAAGAATTCCGAAAATACCATTCTCTCATCTATTGTAGTGGTTGTAAAACTGCTTGTGAGTCTTGTACTCTGAGTGGTTAAACATCAGGTTTTTGGGTATTTTTTTTAAGAAAAATAAAGAAGATGCATATGAAATGATACATATCATTTACTTTTTGCATCCTTATGCTTTCATTTACAGGAAACTATAAAATACTTTGCTAAAAATAATTCTAATTAATGATGCTCTTTAAGCAAAAAGTAATAATTACTTTTAAGTTAGTAATAAAAGTACACAACTCTTGCTGCCTTGAGTTCAGGATTTAGCACTTTCTTCCTTCTGTCCCACTACATCATGGCTTTGTAGTTGAGCAAAGTTTACATTCAGAGCTATGATTGGGTTGATATCCAGTAAGGTTTTTAATCTCTTCTCTCTGTAGTTCATAATCTAACTTTAATCTTAATCTGTAGATTATTGTGGAGAGATTAGCCAGTGAATAGCTAATGGAGAAGGGGCACGACTCAGTCAATTTAGGCAAAGTTTAGCACAGCCAAAGTTTAGCACAGCAGGCCCAAGGACGGAGTGTCCTTGAGCCCAGCTGCTGCACAACAAGGTGCAAAAGAAACATGAATGCCCATATAAGGAAGACGGCTAACCGCAAGACTAGCCAAAAGATACAAACTGATACAAACTGGGAGGAGTTGGCATTTGGTCACTGACCAATGCTGAGCTCTGCTTTTGCAATATGTATGAGGTAATTATAGCTGTAGATAAAAGGCACCCTGTTGTGAGCAATAAACGAGGCTTTCCGATCATCAAAGGATGGTGTCTGTCTCCCGCCGTTTCTCCGACAGATTATGACTCCTGTGAGTATTGTAAAAAAATTATGAAGTGTGTCAAAAATGTTAGGAGCAGGCCAGCAGGATTTGAATCAGGCAGGCAAGGTCGTTTAGCAGGGGAGCAGTGTGTGTGCTTTGTGTTGGCGTTCACAGCCTGGTACTGTCTGACTTTGGCATACTGAGCTGCTGCTAATTTGGCAGTTTTGCAAAAGCAAGTAAAAAATTCAGTCCTGAACAAAAAAGGAATAATAATCATGGCTTAGATCTCTTGGTGTATTTATCTTCCTGTTAAAATACACTGGTTAGTTTGTTAGTGTCCAGTTACTTGTCATAAACACTTTGAATAGTGTTTCTGGATTCATAGGGCAAAGCTAGAAGGCATGTTGGCCTGCTTTTGACACCTTGATGGTTAAGTTTACACTGAGTAAGGAAATGCCGATTTTAATAAATAGGCAGTATAATGTTAGAGGGGTTACATTACTCCTTCCATCCCCATGACAGACATTTGATCATGTATTGCACATGGAACTAGAGAACTGAGATTGGAAGGGACCTCTAAACTAGTCCCACCACACAGCTCAAAGTGGAGTCAGCGCCTTTTCCAGTGAAGTTTAGAGTATCTCCAAGGAAAAGATGCCACAACCCCCGCAGTTCAGTCTGGGCCGGAGTTTGACCAGCCTCGCAGTAGTTAATAAAACCAACACTCAATCCAGCTGATGTGAGGTAGAATTTCTTGCATTTATGTCTGCCTGTTGCCTCCTCTCATTTTGGTGGGCAGCACTGAGAAGCGTCTGCTCGATCTTCTTTGCTTCTTCCCCTGAGCTTCTGTTCTCAGGGCTAAACAACCACAGTGTTCTCAGCCTCTTCCTTGGGTGGCAAATGCTCCAGTCCCTTATTTTCGTGGCCCCTTTGCTGGACTGGCTCCACTATGACGGTGAATTTTGTTGTGAATATACTTCTTTAGGTATCTATGACCTCAGTTGTTCTCCACATGTGCAGTCAAGTTACCAAAGCTTTCTGAAAGCGAGTGCTGTTTTCTTTCATAAACTGAAATGGTTATGCTGTTGTAATCGACTATGTCTACAGGTAATGGGAGGCGTTAACCTGCATGTTTCAAGTAGCTTTATTTAAATGACCTGGCCCTACTGGAAGTCAAGGAATGCAGCTGAAATCTCTGTCCATGTGCCACTGTTTATGCCCTTGTTATTTATTTAGCAGTGGCTGCTCAATGTAAAATAATTTCTAGAGGAGGATAAAAGACCAAGTTCCACCTTTCAGAGGTGAATACCCTAATGACTAGATTACAGGGACTTGTATTCTTTTTCTAGCCCTTGGGGGAGCAGGTACAGAAGTAGGTTATTGAGATTTGTAAACAGGATAGTATTTACTGGTTAAGTGCTTCTGGTGTAAAGTAGTGGGGAAAAAGGGATTCTGGTTTGGGGTATTTTGTTGTTTTGGTGTTTTTTTCCTCCTCTTCAGTCCCTTTCCTGAGTCTTACTCAATCCTGAACCTGGTAACAGGGAGGGGTGATGACATGGTCATTTCTAGGCTGGATGGACTGGGAATTGCTTTGGGAAAAACTGTATTTTGAAAAGAACAGACTATTGCACTTTGTGACTTGATTAGACTTCTCTCATGCTAATTTAAAGATGACAATAAAGCACTGCATAAAAAGCGATGAATCGGTCTGTCATTTCCTAGTGCTTTCCAAGGAAAGGGGCAGCTCAGTGGATGTAGAACTGGGTATCAAACAGTGAAGAAATACTTCATGTGGACATCGGGAGGCTGTAGCTGCCAGGTGCTTTACTTAGTTCATGGGATATCAAGATCAATCTACTGCATGAAAAAAAAAAAAAAGAGAATTGCTCTTGAGAGCCGTGCTTTATTCCTTTGCCCTGACAGGAGGATCTACTAATTTGTAATCTTCTGTTGAAAGAAACACGATACTTTGCATTTAAGTATAAAGTCATGTGGAACAGAACAAGCTCGGTGAACTAGAGATTGTTCTTTTTCACTGTTGGGTTTTTCAGTTGCATTCCAAATTAGAAAAGCTTTATTGGACTTCCTGAAGTTTTGTCACGTACTTTTAACAGTATTTGACACAGAATCATCTGATAAGGGAACTTGGATCTCTCACTCATTTCTATTTGAGTTCTAGCTTACAACTACAAATTAATCACTGGTATGAGTTTTTGTATTTGAAGTATAACGTTTCCAGTGAGTTTAGTCTAGAGCTGCTTTCCAGCACAGCCTTATCAAAACACAAGTGGTATCACCTTCAGAGGAAGACCTTTTTCTATTCAGAGCATTCACATTTGCTCCTCCCAAGTAAAAGGTTTGTTGTTGCTTTTATAGGAACAATGTGCATTTTTCCTTATTTTAGGTCCCAAGCATGCTGCTGGTTTTGTGAGTCAGTTATTTATGGAACTAGAGTTGGACACAAAGGTCTCTTCACACAGCTATCAAAATGTCAGTGTAGTGGAGTTACTGATGTCCTGTATTGCACATGGTGATACATCAGCTGTATCCAAGAATTTGTAGCTGGTGGTCTCTTGCACTAGTAGCTTTTCTGTCTTCTGTGTGGCTCATGTAGCTATGAGGGTACCTCTTCCATGCTTTTCAGCAGGCTAGACTGGTAGAAAGCCACCATGAGCTAGTAGTCCAATGTAAAAAAAAAAAAAAAAAGATCATATTCAAGAACAATCATCTTGGACAACTATTTAATTGGGGCAGCTCATCATCAAGTCCTCCCCTTCTCTGGAGTGTTGGATTTTCTTCTGTATCGGCCTTGCAATGAGACCTCTGGTAGCAACAGGAGCAGCTCACGAGAATATCTAAACTGGAAGAGAAATGGAAGCCAGAGATGGTATCTCTGTATCTTAGTGCCATCAGTCAGAAAGCCCAGGAGCTGCAGGTACACACCTTTATTCCCCCTCTTTGCAGCTCTGACGATTCAATTACTGTCACAAAGAAGATGTCTGCAGAAGGTATCTATGTCTGCTTCAGAGTGCCCCTCTGGTCCCTGTTGAGGATCATGGCGTGGGACATGAAATCCAGCAAAGCCATTGCTTGATCCCTGCCATCAACCCCCAGAGTCAGTGCTCTTTGTTCCGGGCCAGTATGCTTGCTGGTTTGCCATAGGGGGCAGCTGCAGCACCACACGGGGTACTCCGATGCAAGCATGAGACTGCCAAACATCACCAGCCATGCGAAAGGGGCAGTGGTCCTATGGTCCCGGGCTGCATCAGGTCTGGCAATCATGTGTGTCCCCTGTGTGTGTGCCTGCCTGCCTCCCCGCTGGCACCCAAGTGAGCCAACTGGGACTCCTGCCAGCCCGGCCCTGCCACACCTCGATTGGGCTATTAGCCTGTATTAGCCTGTTTCCCTCCTGCACACAGCAATGCGTGGACGCTTGTCACAGGAACAGCTTCCACTGCCACCTTTGCTCTGTAAACAAGTTGTGCAGGCTGGGGCATCTGTTTATCTAGATTGACTGGCCAGGACATAGATGGGATCACCTGGGACACAGCTGCATGCTTCATTCATCCCAGACTGCTGCTGATGTCACCTTCTCAGAAAGGCGAGGGGAGCGCCAGGAAGCTTATTTGCTCAGCCATTGTTTTTTAAACAAAAAGCAAAGGAAAAAAATCCCACAATCTACTAACCCCAAACTGCTTTGTAAAAAGGAATTGTTCCAATCACTCGTTTGGCAAAGCCCAAGTATACCTCCAATAGTGGTGGTCACATTGCAAGTGTATTCCTCTTACAGCTATTCACTGAAATGACAACATCAACCTTACGTATTCATTTTCAGGATAAGCAATCTCAGAGAGGCCTTCTGACCTGTGTTTTATGTCCATCCATTTGCAGGCACAAGTAAGAATAATACTAATTCTGAAAAAGAAAAGATTTTTTGATTTCTCCTCACTACATATTAGCGTCACATCAGTACAACCATTCAGTATTTTTATTGCCTCATGCATTGAGCTTCTCTGCAGTAAGTGTACAATGAAGCTACTGGTAAAAGATGAGAACACAATGGAATGACAAGAAACATACTATTTCATAGTATTAGGCTTGTAAAATTTCATTTTTTAACTCTGAAAATTATTTTTCCCAACCCACTTAAATACAGGAAAGCTAAAACACAATCCTACCACAAAAAAATCCAAGGCTGTAGCTCAGAGTTACAATCTGAAAAAAACAATGGATTAGCAATGTATCCAATTATGCTGCCTATATATCAAATTTCTCTTCACAGATATTGTGTCCATGTTCTTCATAGTCTTCTCTAGTTACTACCATGTCTTCAAAATCATCATTTTCAGAAATGAGTTTCCCACCTTCCCAAGAATAAGTAATAGGGCTGAAAAATGAACAGAGGTATTTGTTATTCATCTCTAAGTTCATTTAAAATAGAAGCATGCAGTACTGATTTCCAAGACTTTTATTTACCCATACCTATTAAGAAATATATTTTTTATTGCTAGGTCCAACCATCCAGCTCTGGACAAGTTACGAGACAATTTTTTAAATCTCAGCAGGTTTTTGCTGCTCTGCTTTTTCATCATCTGACTTTGCTTTACATAAAAAAGCAGGGGCCTCTTTGGAGGCAGGTGTGGAAGAGGGCAGGAAGGGAAGATCTCTCAGCGTTTATTTTGCATAGATAACAATTCTTTAATTATATGTAAAAATACTCTTTAACAATACCTTTTAGAAGTATTATTTAAAATAATAATTGAAAAAACTTCTTAACTGCATAATCTCTCTCCACAAAGATACTGCCCCTTCCAGATCCCTGAAGCAGATGCATTAACAATGACATAGCAGCATTCAGACGCTGAAAGTTCTACTTAAAAGACTGAACTCTAATCTTGCACGTTTATGTATCCACATAATGATGACACAGTCATGCTTCTCTGTTTGCAATAAAAAGACTGTTCCTGGAAACATATGCTCAACGTTATCAGCCAGTACGCTCATGTAAAACATTCTTTTAGTATAATTCTGGTTCAATTCCTATTTTTTTCTAAATCAACCTTTTTAATCAGCAAAAGAAATCCTACTTTATGGTTTGTTATACCAGAAGAAGAAAGCTTGTTCTGTACAGCCAAGCACTTACTTTTCAGGAAGAACAACAGAAACATCATAATCAGTTGGAGTAAGACATCGAACTTCAGAATAAACCCGATCTCTGAAGCCCGGAAAAAGGGTGTTTCCCCCAGTCAGAACTATGTTCTTGAAGAAGTGAGGCTGCATTTCTGTAAAATAATTAAGTAAATCTGTAGTTAGAGACTGAATATATATTTAGAGATTAAATGGGGTTTTTTCCCCATTTTATAATGAATTGGAACAGAAGAGATAGGCATAGAAGAATGTTATCATCATCTAATGATCACAGCAGTCAAATAGTTTATTGAGAAATACAAGAAAATAAAAAATCACCCTCTGATTTGTATAAATTAGCTTTGAAAAATCCTGTTTCCTTATATGTTAAATTATATTCCCTAAATTCCACATCTGCCAACACAATTTCCCTTTCAAAAGGGATTTTAAATGACAATTTTTAAGAGTACAAAATAATAGCCTCGATGACTCTGTGCTTATGTGGTATCATACAACCTACAAAAGTCATCTTTGTAGTAATAACATTCGTGTTAACGTGTACATCATCTATAAAACAAAAGCTTAGTATTATTTCTGACAACCACAGCAGTCAGAAAGACTTTATACTTCGGTGCCCAAATTACTGAGTTGGGTCAGTTTAGCATTTCTCTTCTTCCAGTGCAGATATTTTAAAACCCAACTAACTCATTTCAAGTATATTCATCATCAAGTATATTCATTCAGTAACATTCTCTGACTTGTGTGAAGCCAGGGGTTGGAGTTGATGATCTTTATGGGTCCTTCCAACTCAGGAGATCCTGTGATTCTAAGAATAAAGTCTACAGCAATGACTGCTGTAGACAGTAGAAAGTAGAAAGTGTAGAGCAATGACCAAAATACTTTTAGGTTATACCTTCAGGTAAATTCTGAATGGAATAAACAATGGCTTCAGGAATTCCCATCTCTTGAATACCAATGTCTGAAGGATGAAAGAGTATTTCTGGAACTGCAAATCTTTCATTTGCTAGACGAAGTATTTGTTCACCAGTCTTGTACTTTCCACTTAACACCATCTCTTCTCTTGGCTAAATTAAAGACATTAATAATAGTCAGTGCTTAAGGAAAGAAATTGCATCCTAGAATATTCATCTTATCTTTTCCATGTACTGCAGAGGCAGGCAGTATATTCTATGTAAAGCTGTATTATAAAAAATCTTTTAAGAATAACACATACTCTAGTTTTAAATCTGAAATCAGACTATCTTTACCTTGCAAAATCCCTTTTTGATTGTGCTGAAGTCTGGCAAAACATAATCTACCATTACAGTGTTTTCCTCTCCTTTCAATCTGAAAAAAGAATGTAAAATGCAACAGAATAAATAACAAGTTCTAAATCCCATTATTTTATATTGACAAGGCTTCCAAAGACTTCCTTAGACTTAATGGGAAAATTTGCTGATTACGAGTATAGTTTTATTTGTACAAACAGATCATTCTTAAGTATCAATTTTTAAATTTAATACCATTTCATACATACTTGGCAATGTCCATGTCCTTATAAAAGTCTTGAGAAACATAACACACATCTTCTTTCACTTGATTAATTACATGTGTTTCATCCATAACATGCAGCTGCCTGTGAAAAACAGAAAACAAAACCACCTAAGTTTCTTCATATGAAGTATAGCCATATTGCTGCAACTAGCTCTACTAGCAAAGACCTTTAGCTAGATACAGTTCCAAGACAAAGGATCCTAATGAAAAGTTGATCCTACTGTATGTTATTTGTGGTACTGACAGAATCAGTTAGCAAACTGACTGATGATCTACAGAGACATTGCAGAAAACACATAGAGACTTGTGTAATCATGAACACACAGGTAACCCTAGCAATTTCAAAAACACTGGCACTTTAAACACAGCCTTCAATTATTCAAAACCTTAAGGTAATCTTAATTAATCTTGTATTTAAACTCAAGATGGCAACTAGCTGATTATAACAGACAAAAATTCCTGGCTCCTTTAAAGAGCATTTAATCTAAAATTCACAAAACTAGTAAGAATATCCCCACAAACTTCTAGCTCATTTCATACCAGGTCTCAAAGTGATGACCAGCATGCTTTACCTGTAAGAAATTATCTCCTTGAGATGGTTGGTTAAGAGCTTTCCTCCAACATTAATCCTACAAAAAAAGGAGTAACACAAGGAATTCTGTCATTATTTACTTAAGGCATAGCAAACAATTCTTCTAGAAAGCATGTATCGTGGTTTACCTGATGATTGCCTCTTTCTTCTTTTTACTCCTACAGTATGGTACAATGTGTGTAAAAGAGTATCCACTATCCACAATGATGCAACATAGCTCAGATGGGTTATCCCGGAAATACCTGTGCGCACTAAGAGCTCCAGCTGAAATACAGAGAAGTTCATTCCATTTCTGTATGAACATGCACTTTTAAAATTGGCATTGATAGGCAACTGTACTTGTTTCATATTTTAAATACCTCTAACAAACTTCCAAGACCTCAATACATACTACAACCAAAACATTAATTTTGACAGTGGATAGAACTAAGTATCATATATATTTCCATTTACTCTTTTACAATAATATCAGTCCATGTTCAGTTTCCCCTCCTGAAGCCCAAGCAGACTGATCACAACATGATTTATCAAACCTAGGGAGTATCCTATGTCCATCTACCACTGAGAAGGGTTGTGAAGTTATTTATACATCCACTGTAAGAAACATTTCATGACTGTAATGATGCATTTGATTTGCTAATACAAAACCAAAACCAAACACAAAACCACACCACCCCCTAAAAAAAAAAAAAAAAAAAAAAAAGCTATCAAAGACTTAACGCAAATTTTAGGTAGACTTTCTCAAATGCTATCCTGTTTCAAAATCCATCTGTTATCTCTGTCATCCTGACTCTCCTCAGATTTCCTTTTAATTATTTACCATGAGACTCTTAATAAAGATGTGTAAGAGTACAGCTGGAATAAAAACAAAATAAATTTAATTCAATTAGAGTACAAATAGGAATGGAAGGAAATGAAGCAATTTCTTTAGTGCACATGTGCATGTGTGCTTGCTTGCACATTTATATATAATGTTAAACTTCAAAATACAGACGTGCAAACTAGAAAAGTCAGACTCACCATTCACTCTGAGAACGGCCTGAAATTGATATTCTTCAAACAGAATTTCATTCATAGATTCTTGTATTGAACTGAAGTTAAAATAAGGTTCAGTAATAATAATATTGGTATCTACAAAATCCACCTATGGAAAATAACATTAAGATTGTTGTTACATAAAATGTAGAAATTAATGCTCCATCCACATATTTTGCAGTAGCAGAAGATCATGTAAGTTTGAAATGATTACCACGTGCCGTATCTGGTTTTAGAAGCTAGGCTTAGAGGTTTCAGGGTTTTTTAAAGACTTGATGAGCAGTGATACAACTTTATCATATTAATGAGTAATAACATAACAGAAGGGAGTGCCTTCATACATATTCTGCTCCTGTTACCTTACAAATTGTAATCCAACATTTCAAAGGGATACCAATAAAGGAATACTACAATACTAATGTACGATTCTTCACACTGATCCTGTCAACTACAGAAAGATCTCTCCAACAGCTCAGCACTTGTATCACAAAATTACTTTTTGAACAACAAAGATGAAGTCCTGTGCAAAGTACAATCATTTTGCAAAAAAATAAAGCCCTAGAATTTCCAATTGAAGGCACCTTCAAAGAGAACAGTAAACTCAGCAGTTCTATTCAATATTTAATGTACTTATGCTACTTCCATTAGTTACTATTTAACCTACACAAAATCTGTAATTAAAAATACTCTTACTTGATACATTTCTTTTCCAAAAAGATAATCCCAAACTTGTCTCTGGACATCCCAGTTCACCAAGTAACCCTGTAGGAATTTATTAAAAAAGCAATTACATTATTTAGAAAATAAAATTATACTTTTAAAAAAGTTACTAGAAATCAAAAAACAACAAGTGCTTCATAGACTAGTAATATAAAATATTGAGTAAAAATGTCTAAATTCACATTACTGATAAGGAGTAAGTGTTACATAGGATTAAGAATGTTATAAGTATTACCCATCAATTTATTAATTACTATACTACAAAACCAATGTAAATCATGTTTTCTACATACATTATTGTCTCGGACAGAAGCCTGTCAAGTCAGACCTCAGGGAAGGCTATGGAGCAGATCACCTTAAGTGCCATCCCATGACACATACAGGACAACCAGGTGTCAGGCCCAGTCAGCAGGAGTTTAAGAAAGCTTGACTGGCCTGATCTCCTTCTGTGAAAAGTTGACCCACTTAGCAGTTGAGGGAGAGGCTGTGGATGTTGTTCACCTGTACATTAGTGAAGCCTACACGACCATTTCCCACAGCATTCTCCTGGAAAGACTCATGGCTCATGGCTTGGATGGGCATTTGTTTTGCAGGGTGAAAAATGGGATGGATGACCTGGTCCAAAGAGTTGTGGTAAATGGGAGTTACATCCAGCTCATGGCCAGTCACAAGTCATGTTCTCCATGTCTGGAGCCAGACCTCTTTAGTACCTTTATGACTTGTCATCTGAAGATCTGGATGGACCGAGTGTGTCTACAGTAAGTTTGAAGTCAACACCAAGTTGTGGGGGAGTGTTGACCTGCTTGAGAGTGGGAAGGCTCTACAGAGAGATCTGGATCTAAAGGGGCCTACTGGAAAGTTTTTAAGGACTGTTTACAAGGGCATGTAGCGACAGGACTAAGGGTAATGGCTTTAAACTAAAAGGGTAGATTTAGATTCAGCATGAGGAAGAAATTTTTCCCTGTGAGGATGGAGATGCTCTGGCACAGGTTGCCCAGAGAAACTGCGGCTGCCCCCTCCCTGTCAGTGTTCAAGGCCAGGATGGATGGGGCTTTGGGCAACTTGGTCCAGTGGAGGGTGTCCCTGCCCTCAGCAGAAGATTGAACTAGATGGGCTTTGAAGTCTCTTCCAACTCAAATGTGTTTGTGATTCTATGATAGGCTGGACCAATGGGCCAACTGTATGAGGTTCAGCAAGGCTCATTGCTGGGTCTTGAACTTGGGTCACAACTCCAAAAATGGTGGGGAAGCTCCTCCACAGGAAAGGATCTTGGGGTGCTGGTGGACAAGCAGTCGAGTGTGACTGGCAGCATGCCCCGGCAGCCAAGCAGGCTAATGGAATTGTGGTTTGTATGAGACACAGTGTGTCCAGCAGGACTGGGGAAGTGACTGTCCCTTCATTTTGGCACTGCTGAGGCCGTCTCCTCAACTACTCTGTTCTGGCTCCTCACTACAAGACAGACACTGAGGTGCTGAAGTGCATCGAAATTAGAGCAATGAAGCTGGTGAAGGGTCTTGGGAGCAGGTCAGAGGAGAAGCAGCTGAGGGAACTGGGATTGTTTAGCCTGGTGACAGGGAGGCTGAGGGAAGATGTTAGTGCTCTTTACAACTACCTGAAAGGAGGTTGTAGCCAGGTGGGTGTCTGCTCCTTTCCCCAACAGCAAAGGCCACAGCAAGAGGAAACAACTTCAGATTGCACCAGGGGAACTTTAGATCGGTTCTTAGAAAACATTTCTGTGCTGAAAGGGCTATCAAGAAAGGGGAAAGTCTGCCCAGGGAAGCATTCTGAGTCACCATACAGAGATGTTCTTTAGCAGAATGCATCGAGCTGGTGTCTGGGAACATGGTTTAGGGGTGGACTTGTCTCTGTAAGCTTTACAACTCTGCTTGATGATCTTAATGGAAGTGTAGCTAAACATGAGTCTTACATGATACTACACGTAACTCTGCAGTTGGGGCACACTGTATTAAAACTATCCCTTAAAACAATCTACATTTGGCTATACTGTTAGTCTCAGGATATCTTACTTTCTGAAAGGGCAGAATATAAAATAGACCGGAGGGATCCTTGATTTCATCCAGTTGATTAGCCGTGAAGGTTTTCAGGCGTGCAGTCTTTGATCTGAACTGGCAGTTGGGAATAACGCTGAAAGAGATCAACAAGTGTCCCATTTGTCACATCCATTGCCTTGACACGACTGTCCCGCTCAGCGTGCTGCCAGTAACGCTTTGTTGCTGCTGGCCTTTGGCTTTTATCAGTCCACAGGAGCCAGGGATGTGGGAAAAATCGCTTATCCCCGACAGCTCCGATGCAGACCGGGCACCTTTTGAGGAACCGAACCCAATCCCGCCCAGAGCGGTCGCCGCCCACCCTTCCCCGCGCTGAGGCACCGCCCCCTCCGGTCACAGATCCTCCTCCACGGGCGGCGGCCAATGCCGACACGGTTTCGCCGAGCAGGCTGGCGCGCGCCGCAGGGGCGGAGCTCGGCACCCGCCGCAGGGGCGTGGCCGGGCCGGGCCCCTTGGAGGTCATGCGCAGGCGCGTCGGCGACCCGCCCACCTGTGAGGGGTTAAAGGGAGGCGAGTGGCAGTCTCCGCCTCGAGCGAGGAGCGGCTGTGCGCTGCGCCGCGCGAGTGGTGGCGGCGCGATAATGGGACAGCCGCCCCTCCCCTTCCGAGCCCTCACCTGACGTTCGCGTGGCTGTAGCCGATCTTGGCGTTATAGGCGCCGTTATCCAGCACCAGCGTCGCCATGTTCCCCACCGCGCCACGGCCGCCGCC
>VXBZ01003488.1:115482-194087 GCA_013399135.1 Heliornis fulica
AGGCAGCGCCCGCGCGTTGCCTTAGGGGACGCAGCAGTGCCGCGAGACCCGCCGCCGCCAGCTCCCCCGCCCCTGGCGCGAGACGCTCGCTGGTCACGTGGCGACTGCCGGTGACGTTCCTCAACCTGCTCACGCTATTGGCCGGACGTGACTCGGAAGCTCTATCCTAAGAAACGGGCGGGTCGTTCCCTGCGGCCTTTGAGCGGTAACGCCCATCGCCCCTCCCATGTGCGGGGGTTGCGCTGCCACCACCTACGGCTCCGGGAGGGAGGCGGGGCGGAGTGCCTGCCTGCCTGTTCCTGCCCGCCCGCCCCTACCCCTGCTTGCCTCAGCCCGGCTGCAGCGGGCACAGGGCCGATAAAGCGAGAGCCCATCTCCGGTGTGTCTGAAGTTACAGACACACCCCCACACTCCGCCCCGCCTTGCCCGCAATGGAGGCCGGGCACGTCACGGGTGCCTTTGACTGTTCGGTGGATCGGGGTGAAGAGGTGGTGGATGAGAATCGCGTTGTGAGAACTAAGCACTAGTAAGGATGTTACAGAATGAGAAAGGAGAAGACTTTAAATTCCACCATCGTGCCTGTGTTGTTTTCCCTCTTTTATTATAAATAGCGTAGAAACCAGTGCGGTTGATATTCCTTGTCATGGTGAGCTGTTGTTTTCATCAAGTCTGTCAAATACCGCACCCTGTTACAGAATCACAGAACCAAGTTAACAGCCCAGGCTGGAGAGCACCTCTAAAGAGCATCTGGGCCAACCTTCCATAGAAAATGGAACAGGGTGAGGTGATCTAGCCCCCTGTCCAATGCTTTCTTGAAAACTTCTTCTGATGGTGACTCCACCACATTCCCGGGGGGGTTCTTCCAGTGATTTATCTCACTAAAAAAAATTCCTTGTATCAAGACTAAACCCTGCCTCGTGCAGCTTACACCTGTTGCTCCTTGCCTTCTTGTGAAGAGAGAGCCTCCATCTTCTTTGTAACGTGTTAAGAACTGGACTATTGTGATAAGCTCTTTTCTGACCCTTCGCAAGGGAGAGAAGACCTAACTCGGTTATAGAATGACAGAATGGTTTAGGTTGGAAGTGACCTCAAAGATCATCCCATGGTCAGGGGCACCCTCCACTAGACGTCATTGTCCAAAGCCCCATTCAACCTGGCCTTGGACGCTGTCAGGGAGGGGCAGCCGCAGCAAAAACCTGTGCGCGTGCCTCACCAACCTCAGTAAATGATTTTTTCCTTATATCAGATCTAAATGCTCTCTTTTAGTTTAAAGCTATTACCCCTTGTCCTAGCACTACATACTCTTGTAGTCTTTAAAACACTCCTTCAGTCTTTCTTCATAGGCCAGGTTCTCCAGCCCTCTGATCAACTTCATGGCCTTCATTTGAACCCCCTGCAGTCTGTCCACAACCTTTTTGAATGTGGGGACCAGAACTGGACACAGTACTTCAAGCATGGCCTGACAAGTGCTGAGCTGACTGGGATGGTCACACCTTTGCCAATAATGGCCCTGTGGATGTAGCCCAGAATTCAGTTTGCCATCATTGCTGCAGCAGTGCACTGCTAAATCTTGTTTGGATTGCTGTCTATTGTCACTATTTTAAGAAAAGCATCCTTAATCCCTTCTCTAGCAGATATGTTCTTTGGCTCCTGAGGACAGGTCATGGGAATATCAGAAGCCTGGGTTTCGCTTTTCAGTAGCTTCTGGTTTCTTTTAAAGAACAGAGTGAAGTGTTGGTTGTTTTCTCATCAACAGGTATAGGAATAGTAAAATTTGGGTTTGTAATCAAAACCCCAAACCCAACAACTATGAGAAATGCTTTAGGTATTCAGGGTATTGCAGTGAAACATAGAATATGGCTCAATATCACAGAATTGTTACTTTGTCCTTTTATTAATAATATATGGCCTTAGAATAATTTAGACACAAAAAAAAATCATTATAGCAACTGCTTTCAGTTTTTGAAATTGTAAAGATGAAAGCCAGAATTTAATTAATTGTTGGGTATTTTCTTCTTCTAGATACTATTTGCAGCTCTGTGAAATTTCATCAGTTACTATTTAATGACGTATATGGAATTCAGAGTTACTTTACTCTGTTTTTTGGGTTTTTTTGTTTTTTTTTTTTTTACCTTCAGGACAATTGCCAGGCTCATAACAGTTCACTTAGATTTATGTGAAGTCAATATAGATAAATATTTAAAATCCCTGGGAACTACACTTGGTATAATTCCCATCATTGCTAATTGGAGACAACTCAGGTAAATATTGAGTTTGTTTACATATTCAACCATATATTGCAATTGCAACTTCTGACAATACTTTTTGTTGTCATTGGTAGAGAACCTGACAAAGACAAAGCCAGGAACATAGCAAGGACACATAAATTTGACTTTCAAATTTCCACGTGGAACAAACCTCATACATTGCCCCCTAGAATAGCTTAGAATTGATATTTTGTGATGCTCTTTAACTTTCAGTAATAGTCTGTCAGACTACTTAAGCCTTTAGTGTCTGAATTTGAAGACACACCATTATCTTTCCATTATCTATACAAAGCCATGCTGAAATATGCAGTCTCAAAATATGAAACTAAGCACTCACTGAAAACAAATCAGAATTGCTTAGGCCACGTATCATGTCTTCTTTTTCTGTATTTGCTACTGCTTTATTCAACAGGAAGACCAATGAGTTGTTTGGGGTTTTAGTTGTTAATTCTGTGACCTTCATGTTTCTGAAGTCGCTTGGGCTCTAGTTATGGTTTTGTTTTGGTTTTTTTTTCTTTCAACTCCATTCTAGTTTTTACAGTTCAGGAATCTGCATGACCACATGAAAAGTCAAACTCTATCTGCACACCCTGATGCTTATTTGCTCTGCTCTGTGGGGAGGTGAAGCCTCAGAATGATTGAACAGTGCCAACTACACTATTTGAAGGTTGTGTAGAGCATTCAAAGAAAGTTATCCTTGAGGAAGAAGTTAACGCATTCTTTGACCCCAACACAGGCATTATCCTGGAATTAGCACATAATCTGAACCCCACACACCTTTATCTAGGTACCTTTCTTTTTCTAGGTGATGGTGAAGAGCAGGCTGGTGGATGAAATGAGTGCCTGATGGGAAACTTTCTACACCCCTGAGGGTCTTGGATTGAATGGAAAGAGTTTGCAAATAGGTCCGAGAAATTACCTGTGGTAAATAAAAGCCAAAATTCTTTGAGATAATTTTAGTATCCTGGATATACTCACAAGTGGGGTTCTTTCGTAGTGACATGAGGGCCAGCGAGTCTATGAGGGAGAGAAGCCAGGAGCTGACGTGAATACTGTGGCCAGCAGGGAAGATCTTGCCAGCCAAGGCCTATTTCACCACCTCCTGCCAGAGACTGCCTGCCCAGCAGGCAGTCAGGGGCAAGGCAGCCCAGAGTCCAGATCATTACACAAGTGTATGATGATGAAGTAGGTCCAAGGTCAAGCACAGAGGTCAGTCCTCAACTCAAGGTCAGGATCAGGTCTGGTGGGGTGATCCAGTGCCAGACAGAACCCAAGGATCACCAGACAGATCTATGGTGACTGGGCAGGTCTGAAGTCAAGATAGGAAGCTGGTGGGTTAGGATCAAGATCAACAGGACCCACATTAGTGGTACCCATGGCAATACATGTGATGGTCAGCCACTACAGCCACCCTTCTTATGCTGTGACATACTTTTTTGTCACTGACTGGGGAGTCACTTTAGTAAATCAAGAGCCAATAGCCTTAGTTGTCTGATGAGGAAATCCTGAAGAAATTCATTGTTTCTAAGTGCAAAGTAATCAGGAAAGCTAAACCACTCTCTTTAGTTATCAAATTAGAGGTGACAGCTGATGACATTCTCACAATTTTCTTCATAAATCATTCCCTTCCTCTGTTCAGAGCAGAAGTCGGTCTTTGGGACTTTGTATGAAACACTTTTCACACAGCAGTGCTCTAATTAGCATGAACATGCTGTACGAAATTAATCTGCCTGCAAATATGGGGCTGTGATTTGGATAATCAGTCTGAAGCCTGAATAAATATAGCCTGGGTATATCCTGATATTCATCTGTGTCAGACTCTAAAAAGGGAACACACAGCATGGGCCCTGCCCTCCTTGCCCCTTGTATTTTCTTTCTTGGTGAGAAACTGATCCATCATTCTCCAAAATACTGGTAGAATTTTTTTCAAGTTGAGAAAATTGATCTGAAAACAGGAATGAAGATGTTACTTCATACGCAGTTCATTCCCACTTTATAAATCTCTTTAAAGAGAATAATGAGGTCAGTATTACACAACTGACTGATTTTTAAATGCCTGGAAAAATCAATTCAAAATGTTCATCTCCTGACCTATTTTTTCATCTGTTACTGCTTCATAGTTCTGACTAAAAGTCCTTGGGGCTTTGGTTCACTGCACTTAAATTATTAATGTTACACATAGGAGAAGTAAAGGAAACAGTATCTGATGTCTTTCCTCAGCAGCTCTAGACAATCTTCTGGAGTCAGCAAGCCACACTTCATACAGAGGTCATATCTGAAAATCTTATTATTTTTACCATTATTCTTTCTTTTTCCCGTTAATACTGCTCCTTAGTGTACTTGGTTACATATCACTGAAAGAGTTAAAAATACCTATTCTGAATGAGTGACACCCAGGGAAGAGGTTACTGGAGGAACAAAAATATTGCAAGACATTTATTTTTTGATTGACTGTGAAATGTTGCTACAGCATGAGCAGCTGTTATCTCAAAATTAATCTGTAGGCTTTATAGTTACCACAGATACCCAGTGAAATGTGAGCACCTGGAGAACAGACTGATTACAAGTCTGGGAATTTGTGATTGCTGAGTTCATATGAATCTATTGCCATGTTGTTGTAAGTTTCTGTCGGGAAGCTTTTCTTCTTTTTATCTGGTCGTTTGTGTGCTGATTTAAGAGCAGTAGCCATTCTGGCTCAATAGAATGTATGTGGCTCTCGGCTGGGCTGGTTGCCTGAGAAGCACTTCTACTTTCCTCTGGAGCAATAGCTGACAGGGTCAAATTTACTGTTTCAGGGGTTGTTTGCTTCCTTGGTTTGTCACTTTGGAATGATTTTGGGGATCCCAACGGGAACAAACTTTAGGGATGCTTTTTCATGGATATGAATTTTGTATATAGAAGTATAAAAAAGATAATTGCCTCAATTGTTTAATCAAGGTGAATGCATTAAAAGAGCTAGAATAATGGAGTTTACCTGAAAGACTTAAAATTACTTAGTGTTGCTCCTGTGAATGAGCTCTGCCAGTTGCTGCCAGCTCTGACACTGGGGAAGAGCATGAAGTGCAAATAATAACACCAAGTGTTAACTCACATAAGTAATACACCTTTTATCAATTCTTGCTATATACTAGATCCACTTTTGTTGTTGTCTTTGTTACACATAACACCTCTTAGCGGCACTTTATTACATGTTCTCAATAAACTAGGTGTGGAGGGTGGGGGAAAGGCCGGGCCCAAGGGGGATATACTCCACAGGCGGAAGGAGGGATGGCGCCTCAGGCGGGGTCGCAGGCGCTGTCAGTTTTGGAGATCGGAAAGGCTGAAGAGGGAGGAAAGCAGCTGCTGGTCCAGGAGAGCGCAAAAAGGACGGCGGTGCGACTTAGGACTGCTGGCGTTGAGGGAGGGCCAGCACTGCCGGCCAAGGCAATCCTGCCTCGGGGCTCTGCGAGCTGAGGGAGTAGACGTCTCTACCTCTCCTCCGCCGGCCCGGGGCTGCCGCTTCTCGCCAGGGGCGGTGGCTCCAGTTCCGCCCCGTTGCCGTCGCCGCCCCCCGTCACTAGGTGATGCTGCAGCCAAGATGGCGGCGAGCGCTGAGAGAGGGTGAGCGGAGGTAGTGGTGCCGCTCCCGGCAGTCTCCCCGTCTCGGACAGGGGGAGGCGGAGGGATGAGGCGCGTCCCCGATCCCGGCCGGTCGTCGTGAGGGGCGTGGGCCAGCAGACACCATGGCGGGGATTATCAAGAAGCAGATCCTGAAGCATCTCTCCAGGTCAGTGGGACGCTGTGCCCCGAGAAGGCTGAGGAGTGTGCGGGGTCGGGGGGGCGGAGACGGCGGCAGCTCCCGATCCCGCACCCTGGGGCGAGGAGCAGTTCCCGGGGCCTGGCGCCGGGCGGAGGGACCGGGCTTCGTTCAGCCCACGGAGGGTAGAGCTGGAGTCGCCTCCTCAGGGTGACTTGGGAGCGGCCGGCTGCTTGTGTGGGTCTGTCCGGCCGTGACAGCCTCACAGGCGGCCCCTAGCCCCCAGCTCGGTGCCCGCCGTCGCAGGGGGGCGCGCAGATGCCCGCCCGAGACGAGGAGAGGGTTCGGTCTGCCTGCCGCAGAAGGGAGTCACCGGGTGAGTCACCGCTGCGCTCCGGTCGCCTCCCCGCCGGGCAGACGGTGCCCGCCCCCGCAGCCCTGCCGCACGCCGCCGCGTCCCCCGGGAGGCGACGGCCCAGCCCCTTGGCGGGAAGCGCTGGCGGGGCAAGCGGGTCGCTCCCCGGGGCAGCCCGTGCGCGGAGGCGGGAGGGTGCAAGAGGAAAGAGGGGACCACTACAAAACCCATCGTAGTTCAAAGTGGGGCGCGTGTGTATTCACGCGAGCTGACCCCGTTCGGTTGCCGTCTGGGTTGTGGGAGCTGGGCGTGTGGCCTTGAGGCTCTGGCCGCGACGCCTGAGCTCTGGCAGGCGTAGGTGAGGCCGGGTGACAAGAGATGCGTTCACAGGGATGAGATGAGTTGCGATGTGCCTCGTGGGATAAAGTAATAAAAAATCCCAACCTCAATCTCCCTGCTGTAAAATTTTGTAGCTGTCAGTGTCGTGTGCTTGAAAGAGGGGAAAATGCTGCAGAAAGCACACGGTCAGATTAATATGCTTTTAAAAGCCACGTTACGTTCAATCTCCTCTTTTCTAAAGAGAGACAAAAACCTGATGGGTTTTTGGTCTGTCATGATAACACAGTGTTGTTACTCTTCAGAGTTCGTTTTTATAAAATATAACCTGAAGTGTCAGTCCCTTATTTGCTTACTTCTTCGAAATATTTTATTCTATTTTTGCACAGTATTTTGGAAAGGTGTTTATTTTCATCAGTGCTAATTAATAGAGAAAAATAAAACTAAATGCCCAATTGTCATCTCTTGATGATGCACAGGGAAAACACATTCTCATTCCAAGTCCTTTGATATCTAATTGCTGAAGGCAACATATGAAGCCATAGCAGAGTAATTTTCATCCTCCACCCCACTCTAGTTTTGTAGCTGGGAATGCTGGTAAAGAAATTTTGCCTGCACATGAAAATAACTGATCACTGTGCCAATGCAAATGCAGTATGAAGATGTCATCAGGCTTGAGTCAGTATTCTAATCAGATACATGTGTGTAATCACTGGGCTTAATTGATACAGCTCACTTCTTAAAGTGCTATTTAGCAACTATGGAAAGAGTGAAGTCTGGTTGCTGTGCTATAGGTTAAAGTCTAAAATGTGGCTGGAAACATGAGCTGTTTATTACCTAGCTTGTCAAATAAACAGCTGAATAGAATTAAGTAATTTGCAATGTAGATTATTTTGTATTTTTTTTAGATTTTTTGTCTACTTTCTTATGGTGTGATAATGCTTTTTCAGCAAGACTGTGTCATATGGTTGTGACATATTTCATCATTTTTAAAAAGCTGATGTGGTATATCTAACAAGCTGAGGTTTGCAAGTTGAAGTTCATGCTGATGATCCACACTATGTTGACATTAAAATAGTATGTTTGCTACCTGAAATAGACATTATTATTGTTAAGCCCCTTATTACGGGTGTTCTCAATCAGGTGATCAGATAATATCTTTTTCCCCCTGCAGAACTGGTGCTTCAGTAGTTGCAGAAGTTGGTTACACAAGAAAACAGAATTCAAGTGATACAAGCACCTGTAAATCTGGTGGCTTTTTAATTTCAGGAACTTGAGTTTCAAACAAAAATGATAATGCCATTCTTCATTTCAGAATTTCATTTAATACATTTTTTAAGAACATGATTAAGGTAGGCTTCACTAACTGTTTTATTTCAGTGTGGAGCCAAATACATAAGGAGTTTCCTGTAATACAAGGGGTACCAAAGGACACTTTCACTTTACATTCTATTACTATATTGGTTCCTGTTCTGCAGTTTTCATAGTTTCTCAAAACTGATGCCTGTTTGCCATCATCAACAAAGCAGGTATTAATGGCAGGATTAAAATGTATTGGGAGATGCCTATATATAAATAAAGGAGGAGAGGAAAGAATCACCCTGTTATCTCAATTTACTTTCATTTTGATGATTTTATTTCTCTTTATGTTTGAACAAAGCCAAATCTAATATGCACTTCAAAGAACAAATAGAAGATATTAACTTGTACCTTCAGTTATAGCAAAGTACTTTCTTGTTTCCACAAATCACGAGTTCGCAGAATGGTTGAGGTTGGAGGGGATCTCTTGAGGTCACTTCATCCAGCTCCCCCAAATGTCATTGATCGAGCAATATTTGCCATGAAGATTACTGCAATATATGTTACTTATGTGTTAGCAATTTTCAGCTTTCTTACTATCTAGATACTTGTCATGGTTATATGCAAATTTGAGCACTGTGTGATTCAGCAAGGGCGTTTCCCTTTAGCTTTTAGGCAGTGCTTTTAGGTTAACTGGTTTTGTGAAGGAACCTTACTGTTCCACATGTGTTAGCTAGGGTAAATTTTTACATAGGTATGAATCTTTAGGATATCAAAAGAAGAGGAAGACCCAAACTGCATTTTGGAACAGTTTTGGTATCAATGACTTTGTACCTTTGTACAAGTTTTTTCTTATTGCTGTGTTACAGTTTAAGAACAGTAGAACTTACTTGTAACAAACCTTTTATGCCAGTATCTGGTGATGAGTTTTTTGCTTTATCACAGTCTTTTAAAATATAAGCTATGTTCTCTGTCTTCAGCATGTGCTGCCCTTCTCCAAGGCTGTAGAAGAAAATGAGGAGGGAACAGGGGAAACAGTTTTTTGTTTGGGTTTTTTAGTAGTTTATCAGGTTATTTGATGCTGGACATGGGATATGAAACTCAATGCTATCTTCTAAGCTGAAGAGATTGATTTGTCATTTGGAGACTTTAATTTTTGTCAGCTCCATGTTGTTTTAGGTATGCTTTTGGTGCCTGTGGATGGATGGTGGAGTGTCTTCATTGCACAAAATACATGCCCTAAAATGAAAGATGTATCTGGATGCTATCACTGTCTTTTACAAAGACAGGAATGAGAAATTATGCCTTCTGTGTAGCATTGGGCTTGCTTTTCTTACTGTCAAGGTCTTCACCAGTGAACTGAATTTGTGTTGAATCTTCATTTGGGCTATTATATGTTTTCATGGGTGAGAGATTTTTTTTGTTGAACAGCACATGTTATTGGAAGATTTTCTGTGCTCTGCTCAGCTACAATGGAAGCATATACCCTTCAGCTTTACTTCTTTATCCTCAGACTTCATAGTCAACTGTATGAGAAGGTGGTGTTAAAGGTTTGCAAGGCTCTGTATTGCACTGCACAAGTTCACAGTAGTGTTCTTGTTAGAAGGTTGCAAGGGTGTCATTTCCACCACAGGGAATCTGCAGTTGTTTAGATCCAAGACACTGAAAAACATTAGATATTACTGACACAAATAAGTTGTTTTGTTTTTGTTTTTGTTTTTTTTCCAGGTGTGTTTTTGTTTTGGTTTTTAGTATCTTGAAATTCCCCTTCTAGTTGGGAATCTAGTTGACCCTTTTAGTGGTCTGAGGCTTCTGTGTAAGTATCTGCAATATCCATGCCTTTCAGTGAAACACAATTTTGTTTATCAAAATGTCTGAGAAGCATGAAGGAAAGTTAAGTAGTCCTACTGAATATAACATTCTTCATCTCAATTAGATATTAACTCTTACATTTACCAATGATAACATGTGCTTCAACTTGAAAAAATCCATCCTTTGTTCAAACCTTATTTGCTGTTTTCACAAAGAAAACAGTAAGAGATGTAGAAGTATTTGGAATGGCAGAAACCCAAACTATTTTCAGTTTGTCATTAATGTTCTGCATGAACTTAGACATTCATTGCTTTTGCTCATCTGAAGCAAAAGATATGAAAATACTAAGATTTCAATAGAAGAAAATTACGTTGAATGTTCTGATGCCGTTTTCCACCTACTAGTCAGGAGTTCATTCTAAAATGCACACGAAAATTGTTTTTACAAAAACCAGCATACTAGGTGTATGGGTATCAGGAATGGGCTGATCCTGCTATGAACACTCATATCCTACACCATCTGGTATGACTTCATTGATACATGTTCTTCCTAAATATTTGACCTGNCCCAAAAAGTAGAATTTTTGCTTATTTTCAGTTTTATTTATTTCTCTTCTATGTCACTTCAGGTTTGTGAAAGTTACCCAGCTTTTTTAACCTGCTAAAGAACACAGGATGTACTTTTACTAGAATAACATAAACCAGCTTCTCTTTTCCTGTACTGAAGACTTTATTGAGTGCATACTTAGTGACATTATTGGCTTATGTAGTGTGTGGGGAGAATAGCAAAATGCAGTGTAGACCTAACAACCTACATTGTTCTGAAGGAACCTGTTTAATCTGAACACTTACAGAAAGGGTTAGCATATTGTCTTATCTGAAACAAAGGCTGCCCTTAGTGAAAGAAAAAGTCTGAAAAAGGACAGTAGTAAAGCAGAACTGCTTGAGGTGGCAGAAGAGAAAGAGGAGAAAGAGCAGTTTATTCATTATAATTCCATATTTCTCAAATTCCCTTAGGTTTGAAATTCAGTACTTTTTATATTTAAGTGGAGACTTCACGCCAACAGTTTTGTCTGTGAATATATTGGTAGTGTTTTGATGAACATAAAGGAATCAAGATTTTGTTTTCCCTCAAAAAATAAAATAAAAAACCCTTTCACTTTCTTCCTACTATTTTTAGCAGCTTCAAGCATTTTAAGCTGCTGTAACAGAACATCTTCCTAAAGGCCAAACTGAAACTGTTACGATGCTTTATGAAATTCTAATGGTATTTAGAGATAAACGAAGAACAATGTTTTTGCTGGCAGAATTCTTAATCATTACATTTATTAAGATTTAGTATTAAATCCCGCGTTACATCTTGGAAAGATCATTAAGGCTCTTTCAGTAGGATTTGGATTAATAAAATTATCTCGCGTAGCTTCCAGTTTTCAGTTTGGTTTACATTATTTTTGAAAATGTATTATAAATCTGGATTGCAAGGGCATGTAGCAATAGGACAAAGGGCAGTGGTTTTAAACTAGAACAGGATGAGTTTAGATTGGATATTAGGAAAGAGCTCTTCACTCTGAGGGTGGTAGATCACTGGAACAGGTTGCCCAGAGAGGTGGTGGAGGCCCCATCCCTGGAGGCATTCAAGGTCAGGCTTGATGGGGCTCTGAGCAACCTGATATTGTGAAGTGCAGGGAGGTAGGACTGCATGACCTTTAAGGTCCCCTTCCAACCTAATGCGTTCTGTGATACGATGTGGATTCTGCAGACATTTGTACAGTTGAAGTTCTGCTGAAGCTTTGTTGAAGTCGGACACCTCTTACACATCTGCAGAATCAACGGGAATTAGCAGCATTTTACTTGTACAGGATGTGATTGTTTTCTTTAAACAATTCTCAAATAGATTTAGTGGGAAATAAGTTTCAGATTGAGAATGGTGTTGAAGATTATTTAATTTTCAAGTAGATGGTAGGTTAGTGTGAAGCATGCTCAGGAAAAAGGCTATATAAAGCCTCTGAGGATTAAAATTGTGCCTAATATTAAATAATTATGGAGTATGTAAGAATCAAAACAAGGCCCACAGTTACATTCTTTTAAAAATTGGTATTTTTCTCCTGCTAATGTCTTCATGTGGGTTTTTTGTTTGCTTGCTTTTAATACCAAAGGAGTATAAAAGTATCTAAGTAACTTTCAGTGTGAGATGTGCTTGTTAAAGTGTGTTTTGTTTTATTGTCTACTTTATTTACAAGCCAGTTGGGTAAAGGAGATTAGATAATTTCTGATGAAATACTAATGGAATTCTAGAGGCTTACACAAAATCATGGGAACAACTGCTAACATATAATTACACAATATATTTAGGGTTTTTTTTGGCTGTTTGGTGGGGAACTTGGGTTTCTCAGTCTGGGAGCTTCCACAAGAGTTCTGTACACCTTTGCTGAGCTGGTGCTGAACAGGGTTCACATCTCTTAATTCTCTCTTCTTTCCATGAGAAGAAGCAGAGGAGGAGAGTAAGACAAGAGCTCCAACTCAGGCCATGGCTTTTAGAGCTTACAGGCTCCTCTGTGTGCTTGTAGGAGTGGAGCGGTATGGAGAATGCCCTCAGCACTGTTTTTTGCGGCTGCTCTGCTGTGCAGTCACCATACAGCTTGAGAATGTCAGGGCATCTGACTTCTCTGAGAAGCCGGTTGCTCTGTTATCTGACTCCCCAGGAAGCAACCTTGGGATCCAGCTACCCTGGAGTATGGAAGAAACATGGTTGCTTACTTCTGGAGCAATTGTTGTAGTTGCTCTCATTGCAGAGGATCTGGAGGCCTCAAAAAATGAATACTTTGGAACTAGGTATCTGTAATTCACTTCAGTGATAAAAACTCTTCAATATTGTTCAAATGTCCCAACAAACTGCCTGCCACGGGCAGTGTCCAAATGCTTGGATTTTATTGTTCCCAGTAGAGTAAAAGTGTAGGAATAAATTTTAGTTAGGCCAAGACAGCTTTTCAAAGTGAAGCCAGTTAACCAAAAGTTATTGGTTTACATCGCCACATGATTTTCCAAGTTAAAGATTATAACTTTTAATTTTTGAGAAGCTTAATATATTAAAATTTCATAGCCTGCAAAATGAGAATGTCAGATGCGTGCAGGTCTCTGTAGCACTGCCCCAGAGACAAATCCAAGAAGTCCTGGTCTCCTTCATATCTGTAGAGTCATGTTTATTTACGGTGGATTTTAAATAGTTGAAGGTGCCACACTGAATAGGAACAAATAATGTGGGCTGAGAAATCTCAGGCTACGCAGAACCGATCTGAAAAGTTGGCTCCTGTTTCAAAATAAAATAAAAAACCTCTTATGATGCATCTCTGGGCAATCTTCCTTCTCACATTCCAAATATACTTACTGAGTATCTCTGAAACTACTTGGCTATATCATATAGACCTTTTCTGCATGATTGAAATTCTCCATAAGCTGTTCACTTAAACATGGCTGTAGTTTTGTAGTATCAGGCTACGAGGGGTAGTCTCATGGGCATCTAGCATTTTACAGTGGTCTGTTTCCTTATTTGCTATAGAATGTCATGATTTGTAACAAACTGTTCTAATTGCAGTGACCTTCAGCTAAAACTCTTTTACGTTATTGTGTCACTCCTTTTTCCCTTTGAACTCGATCCCTTGTGTGTCCCCTGTGTCCCGTTCCCTGCAGCGATCCCAGCTGGCTCTGGTGGAGATTGGTTTGCTGTGAATATCCTTACTACCAAAATGAGTACCAGAAGCTTCTCAGAAGCCCATGGCAACTGACCACTTGCTTTCACCAGGAATAGGGGCCTTTTGTCTGAATACCTTGCCCTCAGGTAACTTCCCCTCTCCCACCTTTCTAGAGTAAATGTAAGAGGTGGTATTCGTTAATACAGATTTGGGAGTGGAATGGGCTCTACAAAATGTTAATTGGGTTTTCTCTCTCTTCTGCTTGTTTTTTGTAACTTAACCATTGTGGAAAAAATAATTGATTGCTATGCAGCTATGTGCTCAGAGGTTTTGTAAGTCCTAAACTAAATTTGCAAAACTGGTTTGGGAAGTAAACAGGCAATCCCATTATAAACATACCTGTATGTGTAATTTCTGAATGCGGTTTTCTAGTTGGTTTCTGACACCTTTAGACTATTTAGCATTTGCTGGTTTATAATTTTCACTTTCTTAATTCCTTTGCGTAACTTGATGTTTATTAGCTGTGTGTTGATAGATATTTGAAGGATCGGGCAGCTTTTTATGTAGCTTGCATAAAGGAATACTTTTTTTTTATGTTTAAGAGTCCATAATGTGTTATAAAAAGAATCTCATCAGTTAGCATTAGAAAGATATCTGTAAGCAAATCATGCAGTTTCCAAAAGGCTAATGCAATGCTTTTACACTGCACCGTTACTTCTTGTATTGAAATAAAAAAAAATATTTTGCGTAAGTGGCTTTTCTTTGCATTAGTTACTGAATGCTGTATTTTGACTGGAATGTAACAGATACCATGTATAAGCAAATCCTCAAAATGCAATGTATTGTTTTTACTGCCAGTAATATGGAAGTTGCATGTAGCTTGGCACGTGTTTTAGTGTGTTGAGGATTTTACATTGTACACAGTGGTCTGTCATGGATAGGATTGTCATGTTTGAAACAGGTGTTTGGTTTGATAATACTGACCTTTTCCACACTTGCGTAAATGATACGTGAAAAGGCTCAGGGAATAGAGAGGCTAATAATGGTCTTGTGTGAGGTTTGAAACAGAAATTGCTTGAGCAGTATTTTGCTTGCAAGATGATCATCATTTATGCAGTGTAAGCTTGTTGTTTATGCACAGTGCTTGGTTATATCTGAGCAGATCTGCTGCAAGACACATAATTAGGTAATAGCCATTGATGACAACAGCTGTTTCAGTTCTGCCTGTACCCAAAGAGCAACCAATAGAGTTTTTCCAATTGCATGCAGGAAATTATTTTCTTTCTATTTTTAGAGAAATAACCTCGACAGTATATAAAGATTCCCCTAGTAAGACAGTTGGTAGGAATGTCAGGATTTGAGGAAGTCTTGAATGGGTCATAGAGGGAACGGATGAATGTGCCAGGCTGTCTTTAGGAAGTCAGCTGGAGTAGGAGTCCACACAGATGTCCTTCTGCATAGTGATGAAATGGGAGCTGCCGGAGCCCGCGGTTACGGTGCGGACCGGGGTGAAAGTACACATCAACGTGGTGCAGATTCAAATCCGTTTATTTCTCCTCTCACATCTCTTTATATACCCTTTGGTCCCAGTGTCCGGGAACATCCGGCAAGGGTGAACTTATCATTGGTTATAGTTTTCCGATTACGCAACAAATACTCGGTCCTGATTGGTTAATGCCTAAAGCCCGCGAATCTCAATCTTCTCGGTCACTCCCCTTGAAGACTTTCTTTGTTCCTAGGGAGTCTTCCGGCTGAGGCAAGCCAGGACTCCTAGCACGTGATCAGGGCTCCACGTGATCAGGGCCCCGACAGGGAGCAATTATTTGGAAAGCATCAGCAAAGCAGATGTACTGTTCAGCACCCCACCTCCTAGGATGGGAGAGATAAAGGGGATGGTGTGATGCCACACCAGATGCATTGTGTATGTATGAGCTCATCCTTGGTTCAGGGTCCTGATTAGTGATTTGCCTGGAAAGGAGGATCTGTCTTTGGACTGTCATAAATTAGAAGGCCTGATGGATGTTAGGTGGTTCAGGTGTGGTATAAGCCTGATACACCACACCTGAAGCTGCAGCAGGTAGTGTTTGGGACTTCTCTAGTGCGCTATAGCTGAGAGCAGCAGGTCCAGGCTGGCTGTGCAAACGGGAATGCCCTGACCTGCTCCAGAGGGTTGGCACATGAGCACCTTCTGCACAGCATCTTGTGCAAATACGTCAAATCCTGTCCATGCAGGGCATCCAGCAGGCCATGCAGGCTTACCTGTCTTGCACTCAGCCACCACATATACCCCTGGCAATTCTACAGAAGTTCAAGGCCTAAGTAAGTAGAACAGGCAGGTGTTCACAGGGGGTGGCCACATTGCCATGAAGATGATGAGATTATACCCTTTTGCTGTATGAATTGATGTTGGAGGTTGTACGACAGTGCCAGTGAGGTACTGTAGGTAGAGACGGGTGTACTTGAACGGTCTGGGTGCGGCTGTTGCAGTTAGTTACAGTTTACGAATCCCCTGTGATTCCCTGTAACTTGCAGAATGAGGGGATGGCAGCCCTGGCAGTTCATCTCTGATTGATGGAGGCTGCTTAGGAGGAAACGGTGTGGCATTTGGGAATACACAGGACATGATGTTGCCGGTACAGATGGCTTCTGGATAAGGGCTGGAAGGCAGTCTCTCAGACCACCAAAATTGTCTGCTGTCGACTTGCCTACTGGCTACCCAGTGGCTGCTAACAGGGGTGGTGAGACTTCAGAGTGCTATGGCAATGCTGTCTTCCTGGTGGAGACTCTGAGAATGTTTTTCTTTGTGGGAGCTTTTTTTTTTCCAGGAAATACTAAAATCTGACCTCACAAGTGTGTATTTTTAACCTAATATACCGAGAACAGTCTTAGGTAAAGAACCTAAATTTTTGTGTCAGCATGTCTGGTTGATCCATAGATGTAAAAGGTATTACCTCTACCTACAAATCCTACCACAAGTGCTTTAATTTTTTTTTTTTTCCTTTTAAGCTTTAGACTTTGATTTGTATTCTATCCTGGTGTTTTCATGGGTATTAAAATGTTCTGTACTGAGTGTTTCCTTTTACGGACTGTAAATGTGTTCTTTTTTAGTTTTGTGTGTTTGTTCTTACATTAAGATAAATGCAGATCCAATTAATTTTCTGCACAGTGCTCATTATTTTGTCGTGAATGCTTCTTGTTATTTTCTCTCTTTCTTAGTTGTAATATTTTCAGAAGTGAGTGTAGTGTCCAAGCAGAGGGCATGCCATCCTAATTCATGGTGATGTTTGGTACTACTTACATCTTTACTTCAGTCGTCTTGTATACTAGACAGTTTTCCATCAATTGTCTCTTATCTTCCAGCTCTATTTTCTAGAATAGTATCTTTCACTTTGAACACACTAATTTCCATGAATTATATCTTCAGTTTTCTCGTATCTTGCATCCTCAATGACTTGGGTGTTGTTCCAAAGCCATTTGCTGATGTGTTGGGTTCCTCAGAAGGTCAGTTTTCTAACTTAATAACATGACTTTAATGCTACCTGTCAATTTTTATGTGTATTTTAATTCAGCCTGTGGAACTAAAAGTCGTTTATTCCAAATCTTACATAAACCATAGTTACTGCTTTCTTGCTGGGTGAAATACTACTTAATACACTGCAGTAAAATTAGAACATCCCTAGGACAGCCAGGATTCGCTCAAAGGTTTCTGCTACTTTGCAGTTCACCAACATTTTCTAGGACACCATTAAATATATTCAAGTGACTCTGGATATATCCTTTGGACATACTGGATTTCACTGTTCCTGCAGTCTCCTGACCAATTTCTACTAACCTTAAGCCTTCACTGTGTAGCTGGTTTTTGTAGCAGCTTTTGTGATGCTTTTTGGTTGAAGTTTTTTTTTGTTTTTTTTTTTTTTTAAATTACTAAGAGAAGATATCAGTAGCTTGATTCTAATCTTGTTCATAGGTCTGAAGAATTGAAATAAGTATCTTTTGTGAAAGTTTATTTTCTGTGTATGGGGTTTGGGGTTTTTTTGCCTTTATCTTTGGTCTATCATATCCATGCAAAATTTTCATTAGTGCCTTACTGTTTCAGTACAGGTCAGTAATTTGTTGCATGCCTAAAGCCTGTCTTTAGTCTGCCTTTCATTCATGTAACGGCAGCTAAATCTTTAATCCTGTGTTGCTGTACATCAGTCTCACCTTTTCTTTCCTGTCATACCTGGATCAAGAAAGGAATGCTGCAATGAACTCTTCTGAATGTTGTTGTGCTTAATCTTACTGGTATGTAGCGTCATGTTTTGATCTGGGGAGTCTGGTTTTGCTCATCTAGAATTTTAAATAGGTCTAAGCCTCTTGGTGCTTTGGACTTAACTGATGATGTGCTGCCATGGGGAAAAGTATAGCAGTGCTCCTGAGCTCAGTATTTGCAGGTGATGTTTTGTTCCGAGACATTGATGCTTTCTCTGGCTTCAGGAAAGATAATACAAGGGAGGAAATTGTGATGTTACCTGCAGCATGATATTTGTTGTGCCTTTTTTCCTCTTCTTATTTATTGGTGGGAGGGATTTAGGTTTTGGTTTTGGGTTCTTTTTGGTTTTTGGGTTTGTTTTTTTTTGAGATCAAACCAGTTACTGAAAAACAGTTTTGATTTGTGGTATTCCACCGGATGAGAGGAACTTGCTCGTAACAGTAAACACTGGTGATCTCAATGCTTTGTGGTTGGTTTCCTTTTTTTTTTTTTTTTAATTTTCTGTGGCAGATTTAACGAAGTTCTGTTCTTAAACAGAAATCTTAACATTTAAAGTGGTACAGTGAGTAGAATGATGATAGATTCTCCTTCTCACTGTTACTAGGCTCATGGGAAGCCACTATCTTCCTCAAAGACAATTGAAAAAAAAGACTTTTTCTTGCTTCAAAAATTGTATAGGCTTCCTTAGCGATACAATAATGTGGTTCAGTCAGGTGAAACAGGAAAAAGATCAGCCATCTTTCTTTCCTTTGCTGCTGCTTTCTTATTGATACAATTGCCAGCCCTTGTTGGGCCATGCTTCCCTTTTTCAGAGCCTGCTGTTTTGAACCACAGGCCTTTTATAAGGAGTCCTAGTTCATAACAAGGAGATAACATGGGCCACATGATTTGTCTGTCATGACTGGAGCATACATGTAGGGTCACACTGCTGAAGGAATGCTATTTAAAAAGCAGAAGAAGCAGATGGTAGAGCCAGGTGGAAGAGATTGAATATTCAGTAGGTGTGCAGAACAGCTGAGCATCCCATGTCCAAGTGCAATCCATACTTCTGTTAGTTATTTCCCTGTTAAATTCAGTGGTTGGAGTTTTTGTTGAGGAACTTGGCAAGGCACCTGGTATTCTGTCCAGACCTTTGTGTACCCCTGTTCTCAGCTTCATGTGGTCAGTGGCTTTCATTACACAAACCACATGCTTGTGCTTTCAGGGAAGTGTTTTCCCCTGTCTGGTCTGAGGGGTTGTGGGGGTGTTTTTTGTTCGTTTTTTGTTTCTAGTTCCAGTTCTTGGCCCTCTTCTCTGCAAGCATGGTGGAGTGCTCCATTTAGAGCTCTGAGTCTGCGTTGTCACAAGCAAAACTTCGTAAAAGGAATATTTGGGGCAAGGGAAAAAAATGCATCTTCTCTATAGAGTTCTAGTTCTTTTCTCTCTAAAGCAACTAGAAGATGATCCTCACAAAATACAGTGAATGCAACTTATTATTCTATATATGAGTCTCACTACTGGGTTGTTACTGTGCAGTCTTTTACACTTTTCACAACTCTTAGGCTGTAATCTCTAAGTTACAGTTGAACCATCTATCTAACTCCATAGTAATATTTTTTTGTGTATGTGTATACTGTGTTAGGCAGCTTGTGATTTCGTATTTCTGGATTCTTGCACTTAAACTGTAAAAGATTTTATAGCATTAATCTCCTTTATAGAATTTAATATTAAAACTAAATTGAAATTCAGGTTATGAGATATGGTAATCAACACTTCAAATGGTATGTTTTTAGAAAGGGTATTTGAAATTAAAAAAAAGGGAAATTGAAACTAAATCCATTAAAACAGCTTTGCTGAGATTGTCTCATGGTATCAGCACACCAAGAATGTCTAACCTCAATAACAGCCATGCCTTACTGCCGCAGCAAAACAGTGTACCAGAAAGCTTTGGTGAACTTAAGCGTGTTCTTTATTTCCGCTCCTCTTGCCCTTCCCTTTTACTACTTGTTCTGTTTCATCCCCTTCTTGATGGAGTAGTGAGTTTTGACACTTAGTCTGTTTCTTACAAAGGGAACATCAGTCAGGAGTTCATGGGATGTTGTGCAGGTAAATGGCCCTGTTGTGGAGGCCTCCAATCCCAGTTCGACCCAGTTTTTAAGGAATAATTAACTCATTCAAAGGAATGAGCTGTTTGCTTGTGACAAGATGGGGGAAGAATGTATGCATGTCATGAAGTTAGTTGGTGTCATTGTTAGTTCTCACCAGTTATATGAAAAGCTCATAGAGAATTTAAAAATGTCCCCAAAGATCATAAATTGTCAGCATGCAATGAAAGATTTCTAATCACCACATATTAAGAATTACACAATTCTACCCTAACTTTGTGAAAGTGCCTCTCTGCTTTACATAAAAATTGTATAATAAACATGCTTGTACTTTGAGACCTCATTAGGCTACCAATTAAGCATTCTAGGTTATGGTACTGAGACGTGCAGTAGTTCTTTAGATACAGAGATTAAATTGTCAACCTTCAAAGGAGGAGGCAGCGACTTTGATTTTGCCTTTCAATAAAGCATTTCCAACACGTGCAGATTTAGAATAATATTAGAATTTAATTCAATAATAAAATTAAAAGGCAGTATTATTAAATTGCAGTTTCTCCCTGGGTAACAACTGTGTTGGTGATGGTTATACCAAGTTCACTAGAACTTGTACTAGACACACATCAGTATGCCTGTGGTACATCATCTCCCCGTGTCTCTCTTGACTGAATACGAAGCACACTGGGAAGAGAAGTCAAAGCAGCATGGGGCGGTGGGGCATGTCCTGGTTGGATGTATTATGGGATCTGAGAACATTAACATTTGGAGAGTTGTGGTTGCCCTAGGACTTTGTTGTTGTTTATTTGGTTTTAAATGTTTAGTTCAAAATATCATTGTGTTGACTTTTCTTTTGTGCATGAAGATCGGAATGCTTGTAAATCCTAACTAATAGATATGATCACATTGTGTTTTGCAGGGCTAGCTGCCCAGAATGGCCAACCTATATGTTTTACATTTTAAGTTGGAGGCTCCTGTATAAAACTACAAAGTTTTCCCATTTTATCAGGTAGTATGAAATGGTTATAAAGTGCTGGAAATGGTGTCAAACAGACCAACAGAACTTCAGTTAGTGGAACAATTTAGTTTAGAAGGAGCAGGGAACTGGCACAGAAACCTGAAGTGTTGACATCCTCAGTGGAAAATTGTCTCTGGACAAAGCAGATGTGGTTGTTGTATATTATGAAGTTACTGTGGGGTTTTGGGAGACACCACTGTTTCCTCAGCACCCGCTCATCAGTCACGTTCCAGCCATGGAAACTAAATGAAGAGATCTGCTGCTACAGGTGCCTACACCTGAAATATCCTCTCACAACTCAGCTGTTAATTTTCTTTCTGTGACTTTTAATATTAAGATTGTAATATTTAAGATTCTGTTGGCCCCTGGTGATTGAAGCAGCACTCAGAAGATTTTTCCTTTTATGGACTGCAGGAGAGATAATATATTCAAAGCAACAGTCTCAGAATTGGGGAAAAAAACCCCAACAACTAGAAATGGGGGTCTCTCCTTGTCAAGACGGCTTTCCTGGCCCTCCTGCTCCTTGTCGGGAGGGACTGGCTCCTATTTTGTCTGTTTGGAGGATCTCAGAAGTAACTGAATATTGGCTTGATGTTCCCAGTCACCTCCTCAATGGTATTTTGTTGTCTTTCTCTCTGAAGATTGTAAACCCCTTCACATGGATCCTCAGGGTCCCACTGTCACGTGTCTGCTGTTGAGACCAAGATGATGGTTAGATCTGCCTCTAAGCTGTGTGACATTTCCCGTGTGACATAGTGACAAGGAACCCTGAGGGGGCTTCTCTCACAGAGTGTGAGTCTCAGGAGACTGTGTGTAATGGCAGAATATGCTGGTGTTTGCTGCATAAATGTGACTAAACCAGCAGCAATTTGTGATTCTTCCTCTCAGAAGTTGAGATTGAGAGAGATACTTTGTGACTGAAAGCATTTGGTAGCTGTTCTTTTCCTCTGGGAGATTGAATTAGCCAAGTTGGATGATTCTAGTGAATGATTTCTGAGATAAGGAGTTACTACAGGTTATTCAGCACTTTTCATGACTCTTACATGGTAAAACAAGGAAGGGTAACCAAGAAATTAAATAATCTCATGTCCTTTACTCCATTCATAATATTTTGAAATGGAACAATTAAGAAGTACATTAGATGTTGAGGAAAAAATGTTTTTCAATTATCTTAACATAATTGTAGTAGTGGAACTAAAATATATCCTTCACAAATGAAAGCTCATTTCCTCTGGATAATATATGCCTTTAAAGCAATACAGAAACAACAGCAACACTTTCATAGTAAACAGTGTGTTTAGTATTATTTTCGAATACAATCCAAATATTTTCAGACTTGGCATAGTAAATAACTAAATAAATACTATTTTTTATTTGTGAACAAGCTTATTCCCCAAGCTTATTGTGACTACCCCCAGGTGTCTTGATCTTTGAAAGCTCGTCTTTACAATTACATTGACAGGTGATGAAACTCCTTATGATGTCTGGCTGAGTGTTTCATAAGAGTGGTAAAGAGGACATATGGTATTGGTCAGGCTAGGTAAGTGTATTTCCAAAGATTGCCATCACAAGAACATGACAGAACAATGGGACTGAGAAAAAAAATGCCTTGGTTTAAGCCATACATACTTGGAGACTGTTAGGAGGGAAAGCTTGCCAGCCTTCTTCACCTTCTTCCACATCTCCCCATGGGTATCTGACCTGATAAGGACCTTGTAGTTGAGGTAGAAATGGATCTCTTGAACGGGAAAGAAATGTCTGAGTTACAGCTTCTGAGGTGTTGCTTTGAGGCAACATTCAATTGTGTGGACAGACAAACCCTTTTGTTCTCTGCCCGCTGATTTCAGTGGGAGAAGTCCCAAAGTGTGTCCCAAACAGCAGTAGCATTTTCTGTTGCCTAATCTTGTAAAATCAGACCCGATTTGTGAGCAGAAACAAATTTCCGTGGCAGAATGCGAGTGTTCTTCAGCTTGTGGTAGATATGGTGCTGTAGCTGCTGATTTGAGGGTTAAGTACCCGTGTTTTTTGTCATGATATCTCACAAGGATGTGAACAGGCACACATATTGTTTACTGTATCATAGTGCCTTTGAAATATAATGGAATTTTTTGCATATGTACTTTTCTAAATAGTTACATTTTTTGCACATCAGATTTACCTTTCAAGTCTTCATCCAGTATATTATGTATACCATGCTGCTGTATCTATATTTCTCATTTATGTTGTTAAATTTCGTAAAACACAATGAATATTTCCAGTAAAAATTTTCAAGATTATAACAGTAAATATGCATAGAAAGGTACTTTTTAAAAGGAATAGCTTTTTATTACCCCTCCCTAGTGAATGTAAGGCACACCTGCTTGCTGAAGACAGACAGTTTATTGAAGAGGTTTTGGATGTATTTCTTTTTCTCCTTTTGAAAATCTTAAAAGAGGAAGTGGATTCATTTCTACCTCATATTGTTTGAAATAAGTAGTGAAATACTTTGTCTCAAGAATTTATAATCCTGGGTGATAGGGAAATTAGAAATAATTCTATTTACATACTTGCAGATGGAGTTGGTAAGATGCAAAAATTTAGAGGAACAAAGGAACATGTAACTATTTCTTTCCAGGCTGAAACTGTATCCAAGAACCAAGGTTATTTCCTAACCACAGACCACCGCTTTAAGTTAATTGTTAGTGTTATATGGGACAGCTCTGATGGCTTTACATACATTTACCTAAGGTTCATGTTTGTTTTTAGGTTCACCAAAAATCTGTCACCTGACAAGATCAACCTGAGCACGTTAAAGGGGGAAGGTCAGCTGACCAATTTAGAGCTGGATCAAGAGGTGCTTCAGAACATGCTGGATCTTCCAACATGGCTTGCTATTAATAAGGTCTTCTGCAATAAAGCATCCATTAGGGTGAGTATTGTGCTGGAAAGGTAATTAGCTGAATCTTTTTTCCCTGTTATGTCTCTGTAAACTTTCAATCAATTTTTTATTATAATGTAATAAAAATATTATAATAGAAAATTATGATCAGTGCCAGATAAAATTTTAGAGAAAAAGTTATTACCAGCATTAATTTCTTACCAATTTTTGTTTCTCATGTGATGTTATGGAATATGTACAGAAGTGATGAAAATAAGCAGTGTTTTTTTAAAATTTCTTTTTTTTTTCTTTCTGAGTAGAATTTACTCCTTCAGAATTTATTCTGAAATAGGGGTAGAGATAGAAGCCTTTATTTGCTCATGATAATTAGTCTACGATAATTATTTATTTTCTGTAAGAGAAGAGTTATTACTTCTCTTCCTTTTCCTTTTGCTCCTTTCCTGTTTTCGAAAGCATCTTTCTAAGAGATTCCAGTCTCTGTGGGAAATGTCAAAACACTCTGAATCTGGTAGATGTTGAGTTTTTGTCCTTGTGGCTGCTAAGAATTAAAGCAATGTGTGTCATGTCTCCCAGATTACGCTAGTATGTAAGAAACAAAGCTATGGCTTCTTTTTAACAGAAGTTATGATCTGGTCAAACTTTGGTAGCTTGTCAGTATTTCTCTTTCCCCTTTTTATGTTTATCTTTTTTTTAAGAAAAATTAAAAATTTTCTGAATGTAGTCAACTTGATGTTTTGTTGTAGGCATCCAATCACTTGTAGGCCAATAGAGTGAATGTGGATTTTCTTTCCTTTTAAAGGAAAGAATGTGGATGACAGTGTTGCTTTTTCTGATGCTTTACAAGTCAGTATTAAAGAGACAGGTTCTATTTTGTCTTTCCTTTTTTTGCTTGGTGATAAGTAGATCTTGAAGTTCAGTGGTTTAACACCTAAAATAAATATGTGTGTCCCTAAACTTGGTATTCATTATGTTGAGATAACTTGATATTTTAACATTCGTATTATTCTGAGTTTAGGAGTTACTAATGTGATTTGTATAGATTCTAAACATTTTAAACAAATGCTTTATTTTTCTGTATTTTTAATATTTACTTGGCTTTAGAATAATGTTTTCCATTGCAGATACCATGGACAAAATTGAAAACACATCCTATCTCTTTGGTGAGTTCTGAGATCCCCTTCTAAATAAACTCTCTGTAGCAGAATTTATGTCAAATGTTTATACAGCTCTCTTGACTTGACTCTAGAAATAACTGAAAAAAATGAATGAATAACTGAAACAGGCCTTTACTAAGTATCCTCTGGGTAGTGGAAGATCAAGACAAAATGTCTTAATGTTTTCTTGGTAGGTTTGTCTTTTTAATTTGTGGCTTTGTGTGTCATTGCTTTTATGTCTGTTAGCTAGTTTCTGTGAAGTAATTTAGTCATTACATTTTAATTTGGGTTTACCTGAAGAGTAGGTATTTGCCCAACTGTTGTACAAGTTTCTGTCTTTTGGAGCATCTTTTCTAAGGACCTTTCTGTTCTACATCTGTACTCCATGAAATGATACCAGTTATAGCAAGCTTTATTCATACAGTATTTACAGGGTTTCTGTAGCAGCCTAGGATTCAGCCTAGATATAAATAAGATGCAAATGTAATAGGACTCAACAACAATTAGAAGTAATACAAATTCTTGCATTTGTTTAATTCTTTTAAGTATACTAAGAAATACATTAGCACCCAAGGCGATTTGCTTGATAATGGCTAAACTTTCTTAATGTAATATTCCTCTACCTGTCGTGCTTCCCAGTCTTGCAGTGGAATTCCTGAATGTTTCATTCCTTAGTTGTGAATCAGACTTGGAAAAGACATGTTTTGTTAAATACTTGACGCATTTGCAAGTGACCCAGTTGTAACGTTCTACTGTCTGTACTGCTTCTCCCCGACACACAGAGCTTAAAGTGTGGTAATGCTCAAGTGGGACAAGCCGACCTCTTGACTGTAAGATGTAACTACCAAATTAGGAAGTCAGTTAAGCCGTGCTATTCTTAATGATTATAAACTTTGACCTCAGGTAGCAAGGCCTGATTGTTTGCTTTGCTCCTGTTGAGCTTGCGTTATCATTCTTTGAGCTGAAGTTAACTTTCAAGGTCACAGTTGAAATAAAGCTTTCCTTGAACAATTGTATTAAATGGAAATTGATATAAAAGTTGTCTGCAATGGCAGACTGTACAACAGTCTTTTTTACTTACAAAAGAAAGTGAATTCAATGGCCTAGATGTCCAACTTCAGCCCTTTGTTACATCACTGAACTTCCACTCTTTTGGTGGGGATATTTTTGCTACTGAGCATTCAATTACATTGCAACAGTATCCTAAACATAGCTTGGGAGGTAACTTGAACCCACTTGTCTAGCCAAAGGTACTGTCATTGAGGTGAAATGCCCTTTGTGAAAATCTGTCTGTTAACACAGTGGCTTCCCCCTATCCCCCACCATCCTCAAACATCAAAGTGGTTTTTTTCTTGGTGGGTTTTTTTTTTTTTTACCTTGTTCATTTACCAAGCAAGTTCTTCATTGGGATGGCTGAGAAATAATTTTAAAATGTCAAAATTTACCATTAACAACTAAGGCTTGCCTTTAAGCATCATAATAAAGTGAAGTAAATAAATCAGAGTATAGAGTTTCTGAATTTCTACGTAGTGGTTAAGGCATAAGGTAAGAGTAACACAGAAAAAAATCTTCATATGATATCTATTTACTTTGTTACCCCTCAGGTCTCCAATTTTTTTTTGTTTTCTTTTGTTTTTCAAGTCCTTGGATAAAGTTGTAATGGAAATGAGCACATGTGAAGAGCCACGTGCCCCTAATGGACCCTCTCCTATAGCAACTGCATCTGGACAGAGGTGTGTGAGGGTACTTAAGCATATTTGATCAAAAAAGGTTTAGGTTATTTAAGCTGAATTACTGTAAAGCAATTATATCCCCTGAAAGTGTCCAGAAGTAAACAGGATTGCAACTTGCCCTTTCCATCTCTCAAAAAATTTTATTTTATTACTTGTGGGTGGGGTTACATGTGTACAGTGATAATGGAACTGTCAAACCTAAGCTTGGAAAGGACATCTGAACTATGTGTGGAGCTGCCTAAACAAATTTCTTGTGGATGCAGCTACTGCATCAAAAATTTTAATATTTTTAATATTCTTTTTCTTTTTTTCCCCACAACTATAGATATCTTGCCTTCAACTTATTTGGAGACTATATATAATGTTGGAGTGGTGGTTTGGTTTGGGGGATTTTTGGGGTTTCATTTTGTTTGTTTCTTGTCTAAAAACCACAATTATGGGCTATTTGATAGTGTGTATTTTGAAAGTTCTATTTTCTTTATTGTATCAGCCAAATCTTGCTGAAAGATTTCATGCACACTGTACAGCCCAACAGCCAAGTTGTTTGGTGGGACAATGTAGCGTTGTATCAGTGATTTCCACACCCTCTACCCCAACAGTCATTTCCTTTTTATGGATGCAAAAATATTTTTCGGTGGGCACTGGGACTCATATACAGATAAATTAATTTAATAATACTGTTATTTATTTTCTGCATAATATATAGAAGTAGTACATGGACTTGTATGTCTCCTAGGGTACAGCTTGCAGATCATTACCATAGAGATTCTGTGTAGGATGAAAGTTATAAAAAGGAAAAGGGAATTACAAACCACATAAACTGTACATTTAGAACAAGTGTGTGGGGGGAATAAAAAAAATAGTGATTGAAAGAATATTTAAAATATAATTTTCTATATGCATAAGATATTTTCAAAACAAGTTAATTGCTATATGTATGTAACTTAGCTTGTAGACAAAAGTGCTAACCAGATTGGGATTGTCAAACAATTAATTTGATGTGAATTACTCCTTATATATACATAAACAAGAGAAAGATTTTCATGTAATGATATTCTGGTATTCTTGTGTACATATAATATATATTTTAATTTTTATACATTTATATATATCCGTATATAGAAAATATAATGGAAAAACTGCATAAATTGTTTTACTTCATGGAGATTGATCTTGGTCCAAAATATGTTCTTTAATGACTAATTTTCGAGTAGTAGGATCATAGGTTGGAAATTACTGTAAATGAGATCAAGTATATTGAACAAAAACTTCATAGCTGGAAGATACATTAGGAACTTATTTTATGGCTTATTTTATTGTAACTGTTTAGTAAGTTTAGTTTTGTGTCCTTTCATTAGGTGTGTATATAATATGTTTGCATTTTACTTTTTAGTGAATATGGCTTTGCTGAAAAAGTGGTAGAAGGCATTTCGGTTTCTGTGAACTCCATTATAATAAGGATTGGCGCAAAAGCCTTTAATGCTTCATTTGAACTTTCCCAGCTGAGAATATACAGTGTAAATGCAAACTGGGAACATGCTGACCTCAGATTTACCAGAATACAAGAAGCTCAACGTGGAGAGGTAAATATTCTTTTGCTCACGCTTTTTCCTTGTTTTCATGGTAAAGGAAGAGGAAGAAGAATTGCAACCTTAAACAATCTATGTATCGTGCTGATACTGGGAATGGAGACATTCTGTCATGTCAGCTGTCCTCTAGAAACAGAAGGATGTAGAAAGGGTGGATGTGGGTCAGATCAAATGTCGTTTGTCCAGCAGCAGCCAAAGTGGATGTGTAGAGATGAGCAAACAGTATGGCAAGCATGCGTACAGTTCCTCTCTGTGGTTTCCAAGCTTGTGACCATTTTAAAATGCAAGCTAGACCAGCCTTAAAGAATACTGAAAGGAAAGAGAATGCTGTTAATTGTAAAAGGATAAGTTGTGGTGCTGCTTTGTCTTTTTTAATTGTTATTTTTATTTTGAAATTTTAACTGGTTATTTATTTGCTTGTGAGGGTTTGCTTAATAAGGTTTTTGTTGGTTTTTTTTTTTTACCATTTTAACTAAATTTTAGTAAAGCTCCTGTGGAAGAACTACTTTTCTTGGAATACCTAAATCACATGTATACAAAAAAGTAATAGGAACAAAATGCGTACTTTCCTACTACTGGGCGAGAACTTAACGTGGAAGTCCTAGATTATTGTACAGCATTCTTTTGCTTTTTCCCATGTAATAAAAGAAAAATGCATGCTGAGTGCAAGGGTGGTTGTAAGTACTGTATGTTGTATTGAGAAAGACTTAATTTAGGTTTCAAATTCTCCCCATGTTTGCCCATTTAGAGTTAGTTATTTTGGAACAGCTTACTCAGAGTGAAGAAGTCTGGTAGTTGCTTTTTATGTAGGGAAAGAAGCCCCAGAAGAGTGTTAGTTTGAAATATCACACAAAAAAAAAAATTAAAACTCTTTTTCTGCACATTATCTGTATACTACCATTCAGATGTTAATGAATTCTAGAGACCTATGTAAAGGGTACCTACAGGAAAGCTGGAGACAACTTTTTACAAGGGTATGTAGTGAGAGGACAAGGGATAATGGCTTTAAGCTCAAGGGGGATACAATTAGATCAGATACTAGGTAGAAATCCTTCCCTGTCAGTGTGGTGAGGCCCTGGCACAAGCTGCCCAGAGAAGCTGTGGCTGTCCCTCCCTGGCCAGACTGGACAGGGGTTTGGACAGTCTGGGCTAGTGGAAGGTGTCCCTGACCATGGCAGGGGGTTGGAACTAGGTGATCTTTGAGGTCCCTTCAAACCCAGACCAGTCTGTGATACTGTTATGTTGCTGGTGAATGATCAGTCCTTTCTCCCGTACATGATTTGAACTATACAGCTGTACTCGCTACTTCTCTGTCATTTTTCTGACATTTTCCTGCTGTGTCTTCTAGAAATCATAGATTCAAAGTTTATGGGGGTCTATATGGCGTACAATGTACTCAGTGTTTAACTTTCCCTTGAATTTAAATGAAACACTCCAAAAATCTCTTATCCTGTAATTTTGCTTCTGTACTGGCTCTTTTCCTATATACTAGGATTTAGTATTTTAAAACAGACTCATCTTTTTGTCCCCCTCTACCAAAAGGAAGCTTATACATGGTAATGGTGACCTTTGTTTTCTTCTGAACATCTTAAGTGCTGCTTGCTACCTCTGCCTCCTTAGCATTTCTGTGACATCCTGGAGGTAGAGAGAAGGATCAGGGATTTACTTCCTGACGCCTGTTGGTGGAGCAACAAGTGACTTGTATTTGTCCTGCTCATACAGTTCTGCATGAAGGAACCATGCAAGTGTGTTTGCGTATATATGCATGTGCTCGGGTGCAAGTCATGTTGGACGAAGGTGCTTTTCTCTTTTTAAAGGTTTTGACTTTTAAAGAAATCAACTGGCAGATGATCAGAATAGAAGCAGATGCAATCCAGAGTTCTAAGCATGAAATCATGAGTGCTCCAGTTCGACTGATTACTAACCAATCAAAAATTAGAGTCACTCTTAAAAGAAGGGTAAGCTTGAAAAGTTTGAAACTGTCTATTTTTTAACTCATGCTCTTTTGCATCCCACTTTTCTTGTATTTGATATATGAGAAATGTAAGTATTTGGTAGACCCATTTGACTTGTTTAAATTTCTGTTCTACAGTTAAAAGATTGTAATGTAGTTGCATCAAAACTGGTTTTGATTCTGGATGATTTGCTATGGGTTTTGACCGATTCCCAGTTGAAAGCCATGGTGCAGTATGCCAAATCTCTTAGTGAAGCCATAGAGAAATCAGCAGAACAGAGAAAAAGCTTGGCTTCTGAAACAGCACAGGTATGATAATTGTTTGTCTCACTATATCATTATCAGGTCTTCTAAAGTATGTGTTAGTTGTGTTAATTTATTTTAGAAAGTGTTCAGTTACTTGTTTTCATTCAGCTGTGTGTCTTAAACTACATTAAGAATGAATCACAGTAGTATAAAATAGACTATTTTGCAAAATTTTGTGTATTGATGTTTATTTCAGGAAAGAAAAAGTTGTATTTCTTTATGTACAGAGTACTTCCACTTCTGTATTTACTTAACAGTTGACTAATGATATAGTAAATTTGCTCTCAAATAAAAATATTTTCTGGTTTATGAAAACAATACTGAAATTTAAGGCACACTAAGATAAACTTATAGTATGGATAAATATGCTTAGTATAATGATTTAAAGCACTTATCCGTTTTGTTTTCATGGTACTCGAAAATTAGATTTTAGTAAGAGCTTTCCTTTGTGCAGCTTTCCTGTTGGAGTATATAGTAGAGAGGAATTCTACTTGCAATGTATTTCTGCAGGCATAGATGCTGATGCTGCATGTAAGATAGTCTCACGTACATCTTAGTGGTCTTTCAGCATACAGAGCAGACTAGACCAGCTTAGCTGTGTGAGTGCTGGGGGATGGACCTTTTCTTGTCTGTGAAGAAGCAGCACCAACCCACTGATAAAAGATAGTTCTATAAAAATGGACATTAAAGTCACTTGTATAAAATCTCTTAAAATAAAGCTAGTGTGCTGTAATGGAGAGTTCAGTTTTTGTGGTGCTCCTAATGATTTATGATGTGATTTGAGTGTTTAGCTACACTAATCTAATGCTTAGCTGCGACTGAGCAAGGTAAGTCCCGGTGTTTCAGTTCCCTGTGTGTGGAATTCCCTTGCATCTCACAGACTCCCCAGTACTGGCACTGGCTCATGTTTGACCCTATTGTGATGCATTTTGGGAAACTAAGCTAGCAGAAATGAGCCTTACAAAAACTGGATGGTTTCTGTGGGTTTAGTTCAACAGCTTGTGACAAAAGTTAGAAAGTTGCCAGGGCTGCAAGTGACAGGGGTGTACAGAAGTGTGGAGAAGGAGAGAATGCAGGAATGAACTGGAACCACCTCTTTGTGACCCCTAGCCACTAGCTTAACTTGGCTTTATTCTATAACAGCACGCTTACATTTCAGTAACAACCCAGGGTGAAAGAGTGTGCTGCAGACCTTTCCTTACTTGGGAGGTCTGGTTTGAGTAAGAGGATGCAGGTGCTTGAAAGGATGGATACGCTTTGTAAATTGATATAACTTCACATTTTTCAGAGCTCTGCCCCTGCGCCCAGCTCCCAGCAGGTGAAAACACACCAGACAACAGCAGCACCTGATCAAAACGATGCTATAGTAAAATTGTTCAATGATTATGATGTTAAGGAAACTTCTCATCACTTAGTAATTTCCCATTTGGACCTTCATATATGTGATGATATCCATTCTAAAGAAAAAGGTAACTTTTTTTTTTTAATTAACATGCCTGTGATCCGTAATAATTTTTAGAAGACATTTTGAGGAATACACTAATGTTTACCAAGAGCCTCTATTTTAGAGGAATATGCGGAATTGTCCTCCAGTGTCTGTAGACATACTTAAAACTAGATGATGTCTCTATCAGGACAACATTTCAATATTAAATGTAGTTATTTTAGAATAGATGCAGTAGAAACTGCTAACAGTTCTGTAGCTTTACTGCTTTTTTTTTTTGTCTGCTAGAAACTGATTCTGTCTAGTCTGATTGTAACTGCTGTTTTTTTCCCCTTTGAGTTATGCTAACTGCTTTATCGAGAATTCTAGTGGCAACTTTACTCTGGCTTGAAAGAGTCGCTGCACAATCTGCTTCTGTAATACTTCTCATAAAATAGAGATCAATACAAAAGCAGTCCTCTGTGTTACTAATTTAGAGAATTTTATATGCTCTGCAGCAAATTGAAAGAATCACACAAGTTTTCTGAGGTCTTACAATTTTGTGTGTAATATACTTCTTTTTAATGAAAAGTGATTGTAGTATGCCATACATGAAAGTAAGCATTGAATGACTGATCATAATCACATATAATCATATACTCAGTATGAGAAATTTTGTTTTGTGTACAAAGAGCTGTCTACCTTTTAATAAATAGCGCTTAAAGGAACATGCAATTTGTTAGTAGTGACCAAGCGCAGTGACTTGAGTGCTGAGTTCTACAAGCTGATCTTTAGAAACCAGGGAAGATCACTTGAATGAAAACTTTGAGGGAGGGTAATAAGGTTGTAGGGAGAGCCAGCAAAGAGAAGGAAGTAGCTGCTAGATATTTGAAAGAATGCAGTGACATGAGAACTAGCATGTGAAAGACAATGTCTGCAGAGCTGAGCATTGTTTTTATTTTCCAGACTCGAATAGGCGTGTTACAGGAGGGGCCATGCAGCTTTCCTTCAGCTATTTAACAGTGGACTATTACCCATTTCACAAAGCAGGTAGGAGTGTGAGATTGTGGAGAGTTGTATGTGAATGTAACTTTCTTGTTTTACAACTAAAAAAATAGTGTGTGTAGGGCTTGGATAAAAATGTTCTGGGCATTTGAAATACATGCCTTTTTTATTTCCTTTTATATGCAAAACCAAACAACAAAAGCAACAACCTGGGAGCCAGTTTGATTTCTTTGAATGAGCTACTTTAGGCCAAACATTTTTCCTTTTCACTGTTTGGTTTTTGGTTTTTTTTTCGTTAAGGAAATGGTGTTTACATGTTTCTGACGTGAAAGGCATTGTGTGTTGACAGGGGAAGGCAGCGCAGCAGATTGAGAATTCAGGGACTGGATATCAGCAAGAGTCAGACGCAGTCTTCTAAGCCAGCAGACTTTTTTCTGTATGGAAGTGTGTAATTTTTGTGGCCATTTCCAAGTAATGGTCTGTTTTTACTTTATTTTGCAGAGCAAGAATCCTGGTGTGCAGAGGTTCAATTTTATTGCCTTTTGTTAACTTGTAATTAAACAGATGGTAGCAATTTGCAAAAAAAAAAAAAAAGCATTTCTTACAAATCATTCCCAGTAATTATGTTTTTCAGAAACCCTGAAGACAAGAGACAACATATGTTGGCTGTTGAATTTGGGATGAAGGACAATCCAGTACAGTGGAGGGGCTTTTAGTTATGGGAGGGGGTTGGTTATACTTTGTTTTGCCTTTTACTAGCACAAACCAGTACTTTTGGCGTGATTATCCACATACATTAAACACAGAATTAGTGATAGCTTACCTCACATCCTCCTTGTCACTTATAGTTGCAGATGGAATCCTGTAAGGTCAATCAATTTTATTCATAAGTAGCAGGTATAGTTTTTGCACCTTAAAAATATAATTAAGCACAGGTCAAATAGACCTACAGAAAGCAATAAGTTTAGGAAATAACAGTATTCTTTCTTTGCTATAGATTGGACTAATAAGGTTTGAAATTTGGGATGTTGGTTTCCTTTCCTGTAAAAGTGGTACCCTGGAGGTACAGAGGTTTAACAGATGCCTGTAATGTGATCCAGCTATGACTTTCATTTACAGCCACTTCTGATTTCTACTATGTCTAAGTGAGGGTCTGATCTCTATGGGATTTCAGTGAGCTCTCCTCAGAGAAAATGCTGAGAACCAGGAAAATGCTTTCTTTTCGAAGGATTCTTAGGCAGATTTAGTGTAGTGAATTTGAGGGCAAGCTGTCATCAAAGGGGAGAACCCTTTTACTCAAAGTAAAATGAGTATATATTAATCAAAGTAAGTTCTCTAGCCACATAGGCATGTGTTTATATATGCTGCGGTGTCAGGGTACCACCTGGCACCCAGAACATGCCTGGTCAGAGTCAAGGTGCTACACTGTTGTGTACTGTACAACAGCTTATTAGTACTCTGTAACACTGGGCAAGGAGGACACAGCTATATACTTCTGTGACTGTTATGAGACCATTTTCTGATTTTTGTGCCTCTCTGGTTCATGGAATATTCAGAAAGAACTCTTTTTGCATTTTTTTTTTTAATAGTCGTCTTGGAAAAAGCCGTCAATGATTAATTATTTTTCAGGTTGGATTGTTGTGGGGTTTTTTGATGTGTGTTCGGTTTTTGGCTAGGGTTTTTTTGTTTTGTTTTAAATTTGGTTTTGTAACAGTCCCCTCCCAGAAGGTTGCTAATAGGGGTCTGAGGTATAATTGCTGCAGGGTGAACTTATAACCCACTGGACATCAACAAGCCCTCCAACAGCAGCCTTTCATGGTATTTAAGAAAAATGAAGCATGTTGCATGACAGTTGACTGTAATAACCCTAACGTAAGCCAGACTGTTAATGGATGCTGTAAACCTGTCTGTACAGCAATCCATTGCTTTACTAGTCCTCCCAGATCTGCTCTCACAGGGACTTTTATCCAGATCCGTTATCTGTGTACCTGATGTGCTTCTGGATGATGACCAGAGGAAGCTGCTGCTTTGCCATGACGCAGGATATTTTGCAGCATTGGAAATTATTGTCTCAATGTATCAGTTTGATCAAGATGAGAAATTAGAATGCATTTTCTTTCTGGGCAACCAGCAATAAATTCAGATGGTGGCAGCATTGTTGCGAGCTCCACTAAATATATTGTTTTCTTGTTACAATCTGGCCTGTCTCTTCACTTTGCATGGATAAACGTGGTGATGACATCTCCATGGATAGAATTGTGGAATAGTTCAGAATGAAAGGCACTTCTGGAGACTCACAGTATTTGTGTCCAGTTAGGTTTGGAATAGCTCCAAGGGCAGAGACAATACAGCCTCCCTGGGCAACTTAGGCCAGTTGTTAACCACCCTCACAGTAGGAAAGCTCTTTTTTTTTTTTTTTTTTTTAATTGAAGAGGAATTTCTGATATTTTGGTTTGTGCTTATTACCTCTTGTCCTGTCACAGGGCACCACTGAGAAGAATTTGGCTTCATCAACATTACTTCCCCCATCAGGCATTTCTACAACTTGGTAGATCTCTTTGAGGCTTCTTTCAAGGCTACATGATCCCAGCTATCTAAGCCTTTTCTTTAACAGCACATATTCCAGTCTTTAACTATGTTTGTGACCCTTTGCTGGACTTGCTTCAGGAAGTCTGAGGCCTTCCTGTACCGGGGAGCCCAGAGCTGGACTCAGAACTCCAGATGTCATCTCCTTAGGGTTGAGCAAAGGCCAGGGATGAACACCCTCAACTTGACAGTGCTTTCTGAAGTAGCCCAATGTGCTGTTGGCTTTCTTTGCACCAGGGATGCATAGCTGGTTCATGGTCAGCTTGTTTTGGGAGTTTTGTTTTGTTTGTGGGTTTGTTTGAAGGGGTTTGGGGATTTAAAAAAAAATTTTTTTTTAATTACTTTTTGCTTTCTGCAGAGCTGCTTCCCAGGCAGTAAGCCCCTAGCCTGTTCTTTGGTTTCCCTGTGAAGTTCATGAGATTACTGCTGGGTCACTTTTCTAGCCTTTTGAAGATCTGTCTGGCAGCACAACCTCCTAGTTTTGTACCATCTGAAAGAGTGCTGAGGGTGCATTCTGTTCCATCATCCAGGTTATTAACAAAGATATATTTGCCCCACTATTGGCCTGTTGGTGCACCTCCAGATGGAATTCATGCTGCTGAGCCCAACATTTTGAAGACCAGTAGTTTAGCCAATTTTCAGTCTACCTCACTGTGTACTTACCTAGCCAGTGCTTCCCTGTTTTGACACTAAGCATGTTACAGCCAGTCTTGAAAGCCTTGCTGAAGTCACAGAATCACAGACTGGTAGAGGTTAGAAGGAACCACTGGAGATAATCTAGTTCAACCCCTCCGCTAGAGCAGAAGCGCTTGGAGTAAGTTGCATAGGCTTGCAGCCAGCAGGTTTTGAATACCTTCAGAAAGGAGAAGGAAACCCCACAGCCTCTCTGGGCAGCCTGTTTCTGTGCTCTATCACCCTCAGAGTGAAGAAATTTTTTCTCGTTTTCAATTGGAACTTCTTGTGTTTGAGTTTGTGCCTGTTGACCCTTGTCCTGTCCCTGGGCAGTACTGAAAAGAGTCTGACTCTGTCCTCTTGAAACCCTCCTTTAGATACCTGTTCGTAAGTCTTTATAAGTATTTATAAGTCTTCTCCAGGCTAAACAGACCCAGCTCTCTCAGCTCTTCCTCATATGAAATGCACTCCAGTCCCCTCATCATCTTTTGTAGCCCTTCCCTGGACTCCCTCCAGTAGTTCCAGTCTTTCTCGAACTGGGGAGCCCAGAACTGGACCCAGTACTCCAGATGTGGCCTCACCAGGGCAGAGTAGAGGGGCAGGATAACCTCCCTTGACTTGCTGATCATGCTATTCTCAGTGCACCCCAGGACACCATTGGCCTTCTTGGCCTTGAGGGCACATTGCTGGCTTATGGATAGCTTGCTGTCCACCAGGACTCCCAGGTCCTCCACCTTGCTGCTTCCCAGCAGGTCAACCCCTAACCTGTATGGGTGCTTGGGGTTATTCCTCCCTAGGGGCAGGACCCCATGCTTTTCCTTGTTAAGTTTCATTAGGTTCCTCTCTGCCCAACCCTCTAGCTTGTCCTGGTCTTGCTCAATGGCAAATGCAGCCTCCTGGTGTATCAGCCACACCTTCCAGTTTTGTATCATCAGCAAATTTGCTGAGAGTGTAATTTCTCATTTAATCCAGGTTGTTGATGTATATCTTGAACAACACTAGACCCAGTGGGGGTCTACTCTAGCTCAATGCCTCCAAATAGACCCTGCAACACTTACCACAAACCTCTGAACTCTGCTATTTCAGCCAGTTCTCAACCCACCTCACTGTCCACTCATCTAACCCACACTTTTAAGCTTATCTACTAGTATGCTGTGGGAGAGACTTTCAAAAGCCTTGCTGAAGTTGACGTAGACAACATCAACTGCTTTCCTCTTACCCACCCAGGCATTCAAGCAACCACATAAGCCTAATCAGATAGGTCAAACATGACCCTTAATGAACCTGTGCGACCACTCCCAATAACTTTTTTCTCCACATACGTAGAGATGACATCCAGAGTAAGGTTCCACCACCTTTCTAAGGATGGAGGTGAAAATGTGACTGGCTTGTAGTTCCCTGTGTTCTCCTTCATATCCTTTTTGAAGACTGGAGTGACGTTGGTTCCCCACCATTCCTCAGGCACATCTGTTCTCCACGACCTCTCAAAAATTATGGAGAATAGCAAATAGCATCTTGCCAGCTCCCTGAGTGGGTGCATCCCATCAGGGCCCTTAGATTTCTGGGTGTCAGTTTTGTTTCAGTGATCTCTAACTGGATCTTCTACAACAGTCGAGGTAAAAATATCCTCTGCTTCACCTCATCCATCAAGCCAGTCATTTCACTGTGGAAGGCTGTAAAGTTCATTAAGCATAATTCCTCTTTCATTTCCATAAATTCACGCATTGTCTGCTCGCAATTACCTTCCTGTTATTTACAAAATCCCAAACAAACCCAGCACCTTAATGTGTTTTGAAATGGTTTCCAGGTTTATTTGATCTGTTGCCTTCTGTTACCTTCTTTGTGGTGAGGCTGACCAGCCTGTCATTACTTTCATCCTCCTTTTTGAAGATAGGAATGGCGTTTGCTTTCTTCCAGTCCTCAGGATCCTTTTCTAATCACTAATCAATACCTTTCAAAGATAATTTGGTGTCCTCCCCCATGACATTGACCAGCTTTCTCAGAACTGGTCCTCATCGGGATCCCATGGTATGTGTCTCATCTGTTTATTTTAAGTTAATGCTTCTCCACTGAAGGGAAAGTTTCTTTGCTCCAGGTCTCAAGGACATGGGAATTCTGAAGGCAAATGTTACCAATGAAGACTGAGGTAAGGAAAACATTGCATGCCTCAGCATTCTCTGTGTCCTTTGTCACCCTTGTCCCATTCAGCAGGAAGCTCGAGCTTTTCCTGCTTGTCCTTTTGCTGGTTAGACCTATAGAAGCTTTTCTTGTTGTCCTTAGCACTTACCATTAGATTCAAGTCTAGGTAGGCTCCGGCATTCCTAACACTAACTCCCATATTCTTTTTGGGTAACAATGCTGTTTTCACATCTTACACACTTTCTTTTCATGTTTGAATTTAGTCAGGAGCTCCGGGTTCATCCACACTGGCCTCCTTCCTCATTTGCTAGATTTTCTGGGTTTTGGGGTGGACCATTCTTGAGTTTGGAGGTGATTCTGGAACATCAGCTAAGCTCTCCTGGACACCTATCTTCTGGTCATGGTTATATCCCACAAAGTTCTTCAAAGCAAAGCATCCTAAGTGTGGTCTCCTGAAGTCCTCCACTGTCATTCAGATTTTTGCCTTATTCTTTAATCTTGGAATCCTGAACTCCACCATGCCATGGTCACTGCAGCCAAGGCTGCCACTGACCTTCATGTCCCTGACCAGTTAGTTCCTTTTTTTCAGCATATCCTCTCTTCTTGATTCCCTGTGTTAGGAGATGATCATCGATGCACTTTCAGAAACCACATGGATTGCTTGTCTCCTGCTGTGGTGTTCCTCCAGTAGATAAAAGGTTGTTAAAGTTACTAATGAGGACCAGAGGCTGAGAACAGGATGTTTCTTCCAGTTGCCTGAAGAGGACCTCATTGTCTTCCTGGACATATGGTCTGCAGCACACATCCACCACAATGTCATCCGTTTTGGTCTGTCCTCTAATCCCTAAGGATCCCTGAGAGATCAACTCATCTTCCATGCCTTCTTGGGCTGTGCTTCTCAGGGAGCCTGTGACTATCCTTTGGAGCATTTCAGTTGTGTGCACCCTCTTGCTGTGCCGCTGTGATCCCAATGTGATCATACTGACCTCCCAGAAGGGGCATGAGACCATTCCCTATAATGCTGCTGTCCTGTAGCTACAGGTTGAATGTCTTTTTGCTCTTTTGCTCTCTTTCTGTTTTCTTCCCTGCTCCTTTCTCTTCTTCCTTGGCTAGAAAGATGAGAGTAACCATTAAGAGGCAGGATGGTGGGAAAAAAATGTCACCTCTTGTGATAGAAGAAAAGTGGAAGAAAACATCTTTGCATTTAGACTTAAAATCACAATTATTTTTCCTAAAGCGTTTTCCTACTTTTAATAGCAACCATATCTTCTTGCCCCCAGTTTAAATATCCAAAACCTCATTAAGTCCGAAACGAAGTAATCTTTCACACGCTGATGTGTAAGAGCAGTTGTACCACTTGATAGAAGCTACTCGCATAGCACCCTTAGTATTGAACAGGCCAGGCTGTCTTTACAGACACTGTTGGAAGAGATGTCGGTATCTTTCAGAGGTTTAAATACCTCACCCTGAGAAACATGTTAGGAATAAAAGAATTTCTGCTGGGCTAGATTTTTAAGGCTCTGTGCTGCAGCACTGATTGAACTTCTTGTTTGTGCCATAGAGGTGCTAGAGAGCCAAGACAGAAAGAATACATTTCTGAAAAGGCACCAGGAACTTCTTAGGACACAGTATTGGCAGGAAAGATAAGTCTGGAAAAAATGAGCATGAGAACATTGTTCTGTCACTTGCTCTCACATTTTTATTTATTTATTCTTAAGTGAACTGTGTTTTTTTTGGGGTTTTTTTTTTGCATGTTCTCACATATGAAATTAATGTGTCCTCAGATTTTTCTGAACTGGAAATATCCAATGATATTTTGAGCATTAGTTAGTGGCGTTAAAAGGCAGATGGCAATATTATACTGTTTTCTGAGTGAATTTGTGAAGCAGTGAGACTTACTATATAACTTCTGTTTTAATGTCTGTTATAACTTTTGTTGTTCTGTAATTACAGCACGCAATGAGATGGTATGTTAAAGAAGAACTGTAAAATAGTGGAAATTTTTTATCCAGTCAGAGGTAAACATTCAAATGAGTCAGCGTTTTCCCATTCCTCTTACTTGCAGGAGACAGCTGCAATCACTGGATGCATTATAGTGATGCCACTAAAACCAGAAGTGGATGGGCCAAGGAATTATTAAATGAATTTAAAGGCAATGTAGAATTGCTTAAGCAGGCTGTGAAAGATCAGGTCACAGATTCTCCTCCCAAATCGCCACCTGCTGTATCTCCTCAAAACCTACAAACAGGTACTTTGATTGCATCTCTAATGTTCTCATTCCATAAAATGTTAAGACTGTTCTAAAAGAGACTGTTCTTTTCAATGATTCCATCACTTCTTTCCTACAGGCAAGGAACAGATACCGAAAGGAACATCTAGGGCTTCCTCTGTACCTTCCCAACAACCAAAGGGCAAACTGATGTCTAGTCCTATTGTGGTTAGACTTGCAGATTTCAATATATATCAGGTACATTTCTTCAAGTTAGTAAAACTGGGGCTACTTTGCCCTTGACTGTTACGTAACCATTGTTTTTAAGGGACAGGTCTGATGCCTGTTTAAGTTAACAGAAGTCTTTCCATTCGTTACTGGATTAGACCTTTATAGGCCTGCTTCTGCTCTGTTACAGTCAGTGAATATTTTCTTACCAACACTGTATTAGATGGTACTGTGTCACAATTATGTTTTGGATCTCCCTAAATCCTGACATTTGGAATTTCATTTTGTCATTTGACCGTGTTAGTAAATACACAGTATTTAATATGTGGGTTTTGTTTAATCCATGTTCTAAGTAAATGGATTTTTAAGAAAACGTTAAATTTAGATTATTTTTTAAAGTTTTTCTTTATTCCCCTCCCCCTGCAGTGAAATTTTGAGTAGATACTTTGCCATTTTTTTTTTTTTCTTTCATTTTTTTCCCCTTGCTTTTCCTCCTCTCATTTGGTTTGGTGAGTGGTTTTTAGTTGCTGGCTGTGGTCCAGATTCACTCTGATGCACACAGGAGGCAACTGAAATAGAGGAGCAGTACATATCTAATGCAGAATGGTAGTGATACAGGAGTCTTACTCTAAATCTTACTCTAAATCTCAGATCCTATGAAAAATACTTAGTGTGTGCCCTTAGTTGTGACTTCTACTTGCTCTTGTTCCAGTTTTCAATGCTGTTTTGTCATGTTGCTTCTGGTGGAGTTGGAGGTTGCAGCTTGTTGTCTGGAGCCTTCATCTGGGTTTGGAGTAGTTTTATAATACCACTTTCTACTGTCAGTGTTTTCATTTGCCTTCTACTCTTTGGATGTTTGCCTCTTCCCTACACAAAAGCATTTACAGGTTTTTAAATTGTCATTATTTCTGTGCAATCTACAAAAAGCTATTGCTTGAATTTTTCTGCATGTTAATACAGAGGTGCTTGCAGCTTGAAAACAGCGTGAACAGAGTGAAGCAGGCTTATAAAGGTTATACATTCATTATTTCCAGTGAAACTAATACAAGTAGATGTCAAATTAATATTAAGTTCTAATTTCAAACTAGCAGTCTGACCTACTAAGTGTTGGATGAAAGAGCTTTGTTTTGGCAACATACTTTTTAAACTGGGATATGTTCCAAGAAACTTAAGGTCAAATATATATATCAAACAGTGATCTCTTTCTTGTTTCATAATTAATGTTGGAAGGAAACAGAAAGGGGGGATTGCTTCTCTCTAGTGTCTTGATTCTCCTGCGAAGTAGACCTTCGGGCATAGCCAAGTATACATCTCTCTGCCAGGTGCATGCTGAACACCTTGCTTAGCAGTATACAGTTGAGAGTTGGCCGATGTACTGGAATCTGTCCTTATGACAGTACAAGGAATTCCTGATGCTTGTGAATAAACTTCCCTAACTTATCTATTCCTTGTCTAGATATGGTTCCTTCTGGACCGATAGTATGCAAATATACTACATCCCAGCGTAATTGCTTATACAGGAGCTGTAGTGTTTGCAATAAAGATAACAGATCCTTCTAGGCTTCTACTGAAGGCCTTTGAAAGTGACGTGCTGCCTCCTGCCTCCCATGAAAGAAGGAGATCTGGTATCGTTAATGCTACATAGTTCCTTGTGAAACTGTACTATGCAGATTGCTGCTACTACATGGCAACTCAGTGTCTGAACTTTGTGTAGTTTGGGATCTACATCTGAGAGCAGTGGAATGATACTCTGTTAGGAACAGTGCCTTGCAACTGCAAAAGCTTAATGATTCATAAAAACCATAATGTATTAATGAAGTGAAACTTTTGTCTTTTTCAGGTTTCAACAGCGGACCAATGTCGTTCTTCCCCAAAAGCTTTGATCTCTTGCAATAAAAAGTCACTTTATCTTCCACCAGAAATGCCAGCTATTCATATTGAATTCACTGAATACTACTACCCAGATGGAAAAGACTTTCCTAGTAAGACCAGTTTTTTTTTGTTTGGTTTTTTTTTTTTTTGTGAACCATACATTTAGTGTGATACCTTCACCTGCATGAAGCTTAATGCTGATTCCAGGTTGAAACTGGAAATAGGTAACGGCTTTATAAAATGGAAAGAACACAGACTGTTCTGTTTCCACAGTGCTTGCTTCTGGCATAGTCCTATAAATACTTGGGTTTTTTTATAAGCATGTTTTCTGACTCTGAAGACACAGCATTTTTACTGAGACATAAATTCTTCATTCTTCAAAATACATGTATTGTGTCTGCAGTTGCACTGTCTGGCTACATAAAAGAACTCTACTACTATTGCAGTAGTATCTATGATGGAATGACCATGTGCAGGAGTTTGTTTTTTTTTAATGTGTTGTGGGGCTGGCCCTGTCTTATATGCAGAAATGTCAGTGCGTTTTTTTGGGAATGGGTCTTGAGGACAGCAAATCTCATTGGTCCTGCCCTTCCTCTGTAATGGGGACATTCTCTGTGTGTCCTCAGACTTCCTTCTATTCTAATATTAGCTTTCTACATTAAAAAAAAATAAAATTGCTTGTACTTAGAGAAAGAAGCATAACTTTAGGTATCCCTTAATAATTTAGTATTTCCTGGGACCAAAGGAGTGTCCTCCATTCTTTCTCTGATGTAAAATATTGGTGAAGACTTGTTTTTAAAAACAAACAAACCCAACCCCTAAACATTTTACTACTTCTCATGATTTTGTTTTGTTTTCTCCTGTAGTTCCATGTCCAAATTTATATGGCCAGCTGAACGCTTTGCAGTTTACCCTGGATGAGAGAAGTATCCTTTGGTTAAATCAATTTGTGTTGGATTTGAAACAGAGTCTTATTCAGTTCATGGCTATGTACAAGTTAAACGACAATTCAAAATCAGATGAACATGTTGATGTTAGAGTTGATGGACTTATGTTAAAGGTATGCTGTCATTGAGAGGGAGTTCTGTTGTTATTTCAAAGAAAATACATTGTCTGATTCTGAAAAGCTGTTAGCTAAGCAGCTTAAGGAGCAAATGAATAAATAATAAACAACCCACACAGTAAGCAACACCTCTCTGGATAACTGTGCGGATATGATGGTCTGAAGACAGACATCTGTCTTCCACACTGCTTCATCTGTGTTCTGGGAAAGGGCATTTTGTGTTTCTACTGAAGACCTGAATAGGGAATTTAACTGTGTTTGAACAAGTTGACATAGCAGAAGACAAGAAATAATTGACCAGTGAAGTAAAAACCAGCAAAAACGTTGTATTTGCATTCTGTACAATGTAAGGGCCCTCCCTTGTTCCTCTGCTTGTAGTATTTAAAAACTTGTTTATCCTGTTAGTGAATGTCTGGAATAAAGAAAGTAGTTCATCTGTAGGCTTATTTCCTTCTCCAAAACCCATTTGCACCATTTTGATTTGCACTGATCTTTGGCTGTAGTTGAGGTACACAAGTTCTCTGTGTGTTTTTCCAGAGAAGTGGTGGTTGTTAATGCAGCTGAACATCAAGTTTTTGCTTCCATTGTTGCCTTCTATTGAGAAGGATTATTGAGCAGACAACTTTTTCCCCTTTAATTGCACTGGGCATTGATTTCCAGGATTCAGAGGTGAACAAAACAGTGAGTCTTTCTGTTGATGTCCCTGAGAGACTTTTCAAGGGTTCTAAAAAGTCAGGGTATGGGGAGATGGTTATCTTAGACTCTTGGCACATACTTAATGGAACTTTAAAAGGGTGTGCTCTGTGCTGAATGAAACAAATTACTGACAGTTAATTGCCAGGCACCTACAAAGACAGGCTGATGTAGTATTGAATTGCTATATGCACACAGCCCACTAAATTAAGAGAAGACAAGAGTAAAAGTACCCTTAAATCCCTCAAACCTTGATTAATTGATTAACTGCGTTATTTTTATTCCATTAAATTTAGACTCTTATAACTTATGTTTACATATCATATAGTTAATTTTTATGTAGTTACATATTTGGTTATTTGGTCCTTTTTATTTACATGAAGTGGCTTCATTACTTCCATCTCTTAAGGGTCTTTAGGATGACTAACTGATTTTTCTAGATTCAACCGAGATGTTGTGACAGAAGGTAGTAATAGCAGAACTAGTGCAGCAAAGGTCCATGTTGGCAACGTCAGATAAGGGATTTGCCATAAAAACCTGACTTCCTTTAAAACTTGCACTAAAGATACACAACTTGAATTAAATCAAATTTACTCAGTTATTTTGTTGGGGTTTTTAGGAGTTGGAGTATATTTTTATGATGAAAACATTTAGCGTGATTATCAGATAATGAGCACAAAATCTATCCTGTATTCTGTGATGTTAAGAGTATTAACTGTTTAAATTTTTAAGATTTACTTAAGAATATTTAACTGTTTCCTTGTATCTTACCATAGAAATAAAATAATGCACTACTCACTGTAGTGAAGAACTCTATTTGACGTATTGGATTGAAAACCAGAGAATCATAATTTGGAGTTGAAAGTTGCAGATGCTTGGAACAATCGAAGAAACTTTCTGCCAGGGTGTTTCTGAGTTGAGGAAAAGAGACTCTTCAGCCTTAATATAGCTGACCTAAATCTAAATCTTTTAGATAAGAAAAGTCTGAGCCCCTGTAATTTTTGAGACTCTTTATGTTTCTGTATAAACTTGGAGGCTGTGGCATCTAAAATTCCTCCTTAAAAATAAGAAACACAACTAATAATCTGTGTGCCTAACCTATCCCTGTTCTCTCAGTATATGTGAGGTTTCATGAAGTTACCATTATTCTTCCTTTTTATTTCCTTTATTTCTGTTATGGCTTTTTTTTTTTTTTGTGTTTAATTGTATACCACCTTCATTTACATATTTATAACCAGATGAAATACATTTCTCTCTTGCAGTTCATCATCCCTTTTGAAAACAAACCTGAAATTCACAAAGATCAACCTCGTGCGCTTTCCATTCAAAGTTCAGAGATGATTGCTACAAATACCAGATGTTCACCAAACTGCAGACACTCTGACCTGGAAGCTTTGTTTCAGAACTTCAAAGATTGTGAATTTTTCAGTAGGACTTTTACCGGTTTTCCAAAGTCCCAGAAGAATTTTAATCTTTTGCATCCAATTTTCCAGAGGCACGCTCATGAGCAAGATACTAAGATGCATGATGTTTATAAAGGTTATATAGTCCCCAAATTGAATAAATATGCATTAAAGATGTCCGCAGCTACTGATGTTTGGGCCTTGCATTTTTCCCAGTTTTGGATAGATTATGAGGGAGCAAAAAGTGGGAAAGGCCGACCAATAAGCTTTGTGGACTCATTTCCGCTTTCACTTTGGATCTGCCAGCCAGTGAGATTTGCGAAGTCACAGAAAGAGCTTTTATCACATAATCAGACAGATTTGAACATTCCAAAAAGTGAATCTAGTGATCTTGCTAATAGATTGCAACGTAAAAAACTTCTGAAGGAATATTACAGCAGTGAGACGGAGCCCACGGCCAATGGCATCCAAATGCCAGACGCTTCCGGAGTGCTTTCTGAAAGCTCTTCCTCTGACGCAGATGTACATGTTCTCGTCCACATTCAAAAACACGTCAGCATGCAGATCAATCATTACCAGTATATTTTTTTGCTCTTTCTCCATGATTCCCTTGTGTTGCTTCTGGAAAACTTAAGGAATGATGTAGAAGCAGTGACAGGAAAACCTGCAAAGCAAACGGATATCTGCATTGGGGTCCTGCTGAAAAGTGCCGAGCTCGCCTTACTACTCCATCCAGTGACTCAGGGAAACCCGTGTAAGTCTGCAGTTGTGGAAGGAGAAAGTCCTGTGGCATCAGAGCTCTCCCCTCTGGGAAATGGGGAAGCTCTTACTACAGGGAGTAAATTGGTTGGCAATAAGATAGAGCAGGCTGGTGTTAGTAATTTTAATGTAAATGACTGCAAGCCTTTGAACGCTGAAGTTAATAAAGGTGTTTTAATAGATCCTCTTTTGTTTAAATCGGACAGCAATATGGATTTTCAGAAGGGAACGTCATTTTCAGATGATGCATCGGATAAAGGTTTGGGAGATACGAGTGAAGGAGGAAGCAGTGGACTTTTTAGCAGAAGTGATTCCGAGGAGGTCTGTGGGCCTCTAAGTGAGAAAAGTAGCTTGCATCCTAAGGATTCAGCATCCATTTTGAATAAAAGAGAAGATTCTACTGAATTTTTCACTGACAAAGAGGATGACAAAAACATATTCTCAAATAAGCTAAATGAACAGGAAGGTGCAACTGAAAGCTGTCCTAACCAAATCACTGACTTGGAAACAGAAACAGCCTTAGAATCTGAAGAGCTTGAAATCAACAAAGAGAAAGTGACTTCAGTTAAAATGTTTGCGTCCCAGTCATCATCATCAAGGTATAGAAGATTGAATGCTAAATCAGTTTTCCTACTATTGGAAATTATTTATCAGTCTTGTTGGCCACATGCTTTTAGTAGTGGTCCACAGAAATAAGCATCTAGTATGCAACATTCAGTGAAACCTGAAATGTATTGATAGTTAATTGATTTAAGCGACTTACTTCCAGATTAAATATTACGAAATATTCATTGAGAAAAATACTGACACAAACTTCTACAGGAATGCATGTTGCTCCTGTGCTTACCTCTCTCTCTTGCCAAAGGATTACTGAAAAGTCAGATTATTATTATTATTTTTTTCTGTTATACCTCACTTCATTTGGAGGCATTTTAAAAAGTAACTCCTATGTATTTCCCTTTAACTTGAAATAATAATTTCCTAATGTCTTTATATTTAAAAAGTGCAAAGCCTAAGGAACGCTGCCCGTCCAACCTCCCTGCATTCTCTGTTTCTTACAAGAACATGAAGAGAAGTCCATCACAGGTCTCTCTGGATACCATCTCTATTGATAGTATGATGCTAGAGGATCACTTGATAGAGAGTGATGGAAGTGACAGCCAAAGCTTTCTGGAGAAAGGTCAGTAGGTTTAACAAAATACTTGTAAGGAGTACGTGAAAATGCTATTTGTTACTAAAATAATACTCAGAAGAGTTGTAATGCAGCAAATCCTGGGTAATTTCCAGAACTATTTCTTTCAGCTTCTCCAGTCAGTGATACTAAATATATTCACAGCAGATCATTTCAAGGGAAAGGGGTAAGGTACGCTACTTAAATAGTGCTGCTTAATTAAACATGACTTAATTTTCCTCTCTTGAGGAGAGTAAAGGCGTCACAGTGGTATGTTGCAACCCTAAATTAAGCAGAACTGTTCCCTGCTCTGCTTAAAAAACGTTGCTTTGGTTCTAAGTCTTGACAGGTTTGTACCCTAAATCAGTGTTATGCTTGAAGTGATAAAGTAGCTTTAATTTTAAAGTAGATGAAGAAGAAATGGATTTTCACTACTACACGCCATGCTGGTCACCAGGCAGATAGATTTGGTAGTGTCCTTGCAGCTTGTTCCTCACAGAAAGTTCCCAGATATTGGCTGACTGACAGCAGGTCTTGGTCTAAGTTTTCCTCATCTGTGCATCTGTTTTTGCTTCTGATCTGAGGAATTCAGACATAAGAAGACTTTATTTGGACTTCTTTTCTGATAAATCCTACTTTGAATAAAGAATGACTATTCCTTTCTGAAGGATTTCTTTTTGGTCTAGAGCAATAACAAGAAGAATGCTTCACTTGTAGACCTGTTACGTGTTTGGATTTGTAGAAGTCTTCCCATGTGGGCTTAATGTGGGAGTATGCCATAAAATACTTCTTCCATTTAAAAAAAACCTTTATATGTCTTTTTAGCTTCTTAAACAATATTTAACTGCAGGTTAAGTCTCCCTGCTTTCTCATTGTCACGGAAACACTACCGTGATCACTCCAATGAAAATATATCTTATTTCGCTAAACATAAACCAACAAACATTTGCTCAAACAGGGGTGTCCAGTGTTTTCGAGATGTGGCAAGGAGTCTTTAACCTTTCTTTTTCTCCTGGGTCAGTTTTCATATTTGATTTGGAAGACTGAAAAAGGCCTAGTGCATTTTTTTTAAACAATGCATGTCAAATGCCATTTTGGCTTTGTCACTGTACTCTGCCTTACCTGCACAGCATCTAGAACTTTAAACTCTCTGTAAGAGGAATGGATTTGGCAGTTCAGTCCTAAATACTTGTTTAAGAATCTGTTCGACTCCTTAGAAGCAAGTTAACGTGCATATGATAGCAGAGACTGACTTTATTCTTAATGCAGGCGCGGTTCAGGTTGTGGTATGCTAACTTTGCCTTTTGTCTGATGTGTATATGGAAGGTATTACAGCCACAAACTATCAAAGCCCATCAGAAAATGCCCATGAAGGAGGCACAGTGATTGAAAATTGTGATGGGTCATCTCCAGATGCCATGAGCGCTGCTTCGGAGAATGCCCATGAGACTAGTGAAGAAATGGTAATATTATTGAATTCCATTAGAATACATGCTTCAGTAAATTAAAATAGAGCTAAAATTAATGCTTCTAGAGGTGTTTTTTCAAGTAGTTTTGAGAGGTTCTGTTAGTGTATTGTGGAAGCCTGTAGATCTAGTGCACTTAAATTATATTTTTATTTGTACTTAATACAAGATACACTGAGCATTCTCTGCCCTTCTTGTCTATAGCCACTGTTGATAAACGACTTAAAAATGTCCAAAAATATTTCTGCTGTAGTTCATAGCAATACTGTGTGGTATCATCACGTTCTTTTATGCTCTGTTGACTATGGTATTTAAAATGAGCTTTTTAACATTATCAAGTACATATAAAAGAAAGCATCATAACTCTGACATCCCTCCTATGAAGTTCTCCTGCAGCGCTGGTAGCATTCTGCCCTATGTGCGAATAGGAGCAGAACAGCTGCCCTCCTGGGTTGGATCAGAGATGCTGCTTGTCCAGCATTATGTCAGGACATAGAGAAAGTTGTAATGGTGAATCCCTCCCAAAGACACCATGCAGGGTCTGCTTTTTCCATCTGCCTATGTACTTACTCCTTGCTGGTCTTTGCCCTAATCAGTGCTTCTTAAATTACACTTATATATTATTTAAGGTCATGAACTGGAAACCTAAGAGTATATGGGCTGAGAGGAAAGGCACTGAAATTAATGAAATCTGTAGTGTGCTTGCTGACATAATTTACTTTATTATAATATTAGTCTTGTAAACCTACCTTTGTTTTAAAATATTTGTGAATCACCATCATTTTATTTACAAAAAAACCCAAACTAAAACAAAAAAAAAAACCTCACCAAAAAAACAAAGCAGCTCACTTAAATGATTGGATCGTTTTTCAATAAATTGTCAATCATTGTGCATATAGGTAATATGGAAAAAATAATTCAGGTTTTTATTTTTTTCTACCTGTAGAATATTACAAAAAGGAGCCCAAAATAATAGCAATGATAGTGGACATACATCTTGTGATACCAAAGCTGTCTTTTGAAATGGGCAAATATTCTTTTCCTTTTGTGGAGGAAGAGGTTTAGACAGAACTTAAATAACAATGACCACAGCAAATTCAATTCATAAACTCATATTTTTTTAATCTTAATTTTGTTGACAGATGTCTGTTGTGGTTTTCCAAATATTTGGTGTTAACGGTGAAATTGACATCAGAGGTGAAGACACAGAAATATGCTTACAGGTCAACCAAGTGATACCAAACCAACTGGGAAACATCAGTGTTCGACACTATCTTTGCAACAGAACTGTTGGTAAGAACTAACAATGAGATCTTGGAGTTGTTAAAATGGAGTTGGAAACATTTGTTCTCAGTAAATAAAAACACTGTACTCGCCTTCGGCATCCTTTATTTGCCTGTTTAGAATATCTACTCTGATTTCTTTCCCAGTTGCCATAGATTGAAAGGAAGGAATTAAAAATGGAACTATTTTTGATAGCTTTGGTATATAAAAAAAAAAAAAAGGCATTGCATTGAATTCTGGTCATTAGTTTGCTTTTTTTTAAAACCAGTTAAGTTGCAACGTAATTACATAATGTAATGCATTTTATGAAGAAGGAACTCTCTTCCTGCTCTAATGATACTTTGCTTAAATGTACCTTGGTTTGAAGGGCTGTTTCTTTTCTTCAAGGTCTATTGCTCTAGATCAAATCAACACCCACAGTTTAAACAGATTTATAGTCTGTGGTTTAAAGAAAGTTAAAAATTGACTCTGTGTCAGGAGAGATGAGCTCTGTTGAGCTTGGCAGGAGCACAGGGTGTAGTTTCACACCAGACAGTTGCATCATGAGATCAACCAGTGGTGTGCTGTTGGAACAGTCCTTGGGCACGAGGACATGCACGCCCTGTGCCAGAAAACCCAGTTCGCATACTGTGAGGTGGTTTGGGTTTTTTTCTTGGCACGATGTATTGGTGTGCTGCTTCATTTCACAGTCTGCTTTGCTCCCTTCTGCCAGTCCTCAACACGGATTGCTGGATGCTTTAGGGTTTTTGCGTCTCCTTTCCCAGGAAACTGCTAGAGCGGCTGTTGGTTGCCATTTGCTTCCAGCCCTCCAGCATCATGGATTTTCTTGAGGAGGTTGCACTCGGTGGTACAGCCTCTCATGCCTTAGGTGAAGAACCCATTGACTGGTAAGCTGAGCAGTTGCCATCAGGTGCTGCCTGAGCAGCTGTTGCACGATGTGGCAGTCACATTCAGGCATCTGAAAGCAAGAGGGAAGTCCAGCAGTGAAGACTCACGGCTGACCTGCAGTTGCAGCAGGCAAACTGCTTTCTGGTTGTCTGTCATATCCTCTGTAAAGCAAGGGGAATAGTTAGAACATGCCACCTTCCTGCTCTCACGTGCATCTACAGTTAGAACCTGCATCCTCTGGTTCAGCTGATTGACAGGCTTGTACACTGGCTGGTTATTTTATGGACAGAAGGCTATCATGTAATTGGAATCTCCAAATACTTCCACTTCCTATCTCTTCCTTTTTCTTTCTGGTCAGTATATGGGTGGGTGGACCAACAACGTGTTTGGTGCCTCCCATCCTGTGATGTGAATCGCTTCTTCTCTCCATTTTAGGGCTGTACTTTCTGCACTCTGTCAGGAATCTTCTGCAGCCACTGATGCTCCCCATCTCCTACATTTATTCCAGTGGAAAAAAACATTTAAAAATAAAAATAAAATCCAGAGGATCAGGATAGGGGGAAAAAGCTTGAGATTTAGATCAATTTAAATGAGTTAACAGTAACAAAATACATCTAAAAGAGCCAGTCAGCAAAAGCGCAAGAAAATACCCAAATTAAAATACACCCTGCCCAATACCTTTAATAAAACTTACTCAGGTGCTGAATTAACAGTTGTAACCAGTAAGCTGAGGAACCACACAAAGCAATGAATAATTACAGTCTCCAGAGGTTTTTCTGGATAAAAATAACCGTTTAAAACCTACAATAATCTTAATGCAGAAGGCATAGAAGGGGAAGAGTGTGCTTAGTAGCTGGAATGAGTTTGAGGGTGGTGGGGCAGCTGTGCATTTCCCTGCATGGCTGGTTGCAGGACATTGTATCAGATCTTGCCTGGCAGTAATTAGAGAAGAAGGGAGGATGGAGTATGGCAGAGGTACTCTGGGAAGGACAGTGCTTTTACTGAGACCTGGTCCTGCCTGGAGCAGAAGGGAATGGCAGTTCATAACAGTTTGCAAATTGTTTAATAAAATTTCTACTGCATCCTCTCTTGACTGTGTCCCTTCCAGAAATCTGCAAGATAACCAAGATCAGCTTCGTGGCTGAGACTCAATGTGTGCTCTTTGCTTCTGGTCTTCTGCATTTTAGTGATTCTTCCAGCAATGATGCAGGCACTCTTTCCTGGTGCAGAAGTACTCAGGGCACACACTGCTTATTTCTTTTCCTTTGGGGAAGAATATAGATCCTTGAGGGAAACGGAGTTTCCCAAACCACTTGCAGAGATTCATTGGAGAGTGTGGTTATTGTTCTCCTACCTGGAGAGTTGCCCTTCCTCTCAAGAACTGTCGGTACCTGATTCTCTACTGTCTGGATTAGAGCCACAAAAGGTATTTGCAGTGTGCTTTTCCTCTTTTATTTTTTGCTGTTGTTTTTGTGAGTTGGGGTTTGTTTTTTTTGCGTTGTTGTTTTGTGAGGGAAATGTGAGATCTTTCATTTCTTAAAGACTGGAAGGATTGAAGGATGGTGTCACAACTATTAGTGTTGTGGAAACCGCTGTTCACAGAGGTAGCAGAGGGAGAGGTTCTGGTTCACAGCAAAGGCTGAAGATTCTCATGTTCATTTACAGCTCTTCCCAATGGCCTCTGTCAACCAAGATTGACAATATGTTCATCTACCCTGGCTGTACTGCCAATAGATACAGGCATATGTCTTGTCTCTACTGCTGCGCTAGGTCATCCGTGAGAACTGGGCACTGTACAGAAAGAGGAACCCAATTAATCTGCAGATAGGAAAGCGAACTAATTACTGTGCCAGGCTGCTGTAGCCCCAGGCAGTGTCTGTTGCGTGTCGTACTACACTTGGAATTGCAGCTTTCAGACCTGTGCTATGTTCGGATTGGGGCAGTATTACTTGAATAAATTTATGGCCTCTCACTGTACATCTGACTGACTGCACTCGGTCTAAAACAGTTGACTAGCCCGTTTTCGGGGGTGAATATAGACAGTTAATCATCCTCTCACCACCCCTCTCACCCCACTTTTTTCTTTTTAAAATAGACTATACCAAATGGATACTGATACAGTTCCTCTCGACTTCTTTAAAACCTTCTTCACAGTACTCTCCTGGAGCTGTGTTCCTAGAGCTGACATGTTTAGTTGTAGTTGATATCCATGAGCACTGCATCTGTTTCCCTTAATTTGATTCCCTCTCAGAAAGCATGTGGGCCAGGAACATAGTAGGTGTCTGACTTTTCTGGGCACCATATCAGCATTCCCACTAGAGATGTGGTCCACTTCCCCACTTGTTAGGAACCTGGAACAAAGCCAGTTTTTCCTCAGTGTCCTTTGTCATCTTGTAGGTAATTATTAGGCTCTTTATAAGCCACTACTGAAGGTTCCAGAGGCATCTCAGGAGTGATCTCGTCTGTAGCTTTGAAAACTAACACATCACATATTGCTTAAGAGGAATGGAACAGGTAATGTTCCCCTACTACCACTACTTCCCAAGAACAATCAGGATTTCCTCCCAGGGCCAGTGGAGAAGAACTTGCTGTGACTGAAAACCAGCCATCTCTGGGGCTTGACTCCACATCCATCTCTGGCCAGGGACAAGGCTAAGTGTATGATCCAACCACAGAAAATCTGTATCTATCCATAAAGAAAGCTTATGCTTCATAATCCTACCTTGAAAAGGCTTTTTGGATACAGAGATACTGATCTTGGGGACAAGAATCGGTGAGAATGCAAAAAGGAGATANGAGGGGCTGCTGTAACTTCAGCGTGGACATACTAATGCTGTGAACAGTTGCTAGAGCACGGCAGTAGCAATTAGAAATATACTAATGATACTTCTTAAAACATGCTGCAAATGTCTCTCCTTTAACAGGTACCTGATTAGAGAGACTTGAAAAAGCTTGTGTCTCACAGATGTAATGTGATCAGCAGGGAAGCCTTGGACTTCTAACCAGTCCGAGTGCCTTCTAAAGCAGATGTGTAATTTCAGAAGGAACAGTAACTCTTGAGTATGGTTTTCCTTTACACAAAGGCATCTGGTGTAATTTTTACTGAAGAAAAGCAATGCAACTTGCAGCATGCATCACATTATTAGGGGTTAGGTGATGTCTGAACTGGAGGGGTAAGGCACGCCGCCTCTGTTACAGCACTGTGATTGCTTAATGTTAATGTACACAGCAAAGAAGCTGCCGCAGAGGAAACCTGCTCTTTGTAGGATCACAAGGTAATTGAGAGCAGAGGAGTTGAGGCGATGTCAGGATGTCTCTTGTCCAATCTTGTTCTCAAAGCAGGGTCAGGTCTGAAATGAGAATGGGTTGCGAAGCGCTTTATCCGATTGGGTCCTGGAACAGGGACTGCACATCCTCTCTGGGAATCCTGCATCACTGCTTAATTTTCCTCATTTCTTACGTTCAGTTTGAACCTCTCTTGTTACCATTTGAGCTGTTGTCACTCAACCTGCTGATGAGCACCACTGTGAAAGGCCCGTCTCTGTCTTTATAACCTCCTTGTAGGTATTGGAAGGCTGCGAGTAGATTTCCTGGATGCCTTCTCTGCAGTTTTATGGTAATTGCTCGTGTCTGCACAAGCACAAGTCAAGAAGGGGAGATTACAATAAACTGCCTGTAATATTATGCCAAGAATAGTATTAAAGAAAGAAAACTAGAAAAAAGTCTTAATCTTTAATTTATCCACTACTTTTTTCCAGTTTGGAAGTTTGACTTTTCCTGAGGGAACCAAAGCTTGAACGCAGAAGTTTTGTTCTGCTTTATTTCTCTCAAGTTGGTTTAACGGTTGGGTGCTCTGCTAATACAAGTTGACATTAAGTTTATGTTACTTGACTTAGTTTGATTTCAGCTATCTTTCAAGTGTCAGTCTGTGCTTTTTAATATGATTACTGTCAAGTACTGTAAATATGCTTTTTAAAAAAATTTTATTTGTCATACAGACAATTTCTGTAGGTCAGTGATGAATGACTCAAGAATCCCACGGAGTAATTATTGCTGGTGGTGAACCCTCTTTTTTTGTACAAAGATGGGTACTGCCAGTACCTGCCTGCCATCTGATCCCCCCACCCCTTTAAATATTTAACTTCAGTTAGTTTTAGAGCTGTTAAGTTGAATGTTGCTGTTGTCCGTGTGAAAGATACTGAAAGTAAGAAGAAACTGCTAGAGGTTTTTTTCAAGTTCAGATCTACTGCCACCCAAATAACAGACAAACCATGTGGTTGTGTTCTCTGTCTTACTGCATTGCTGGTTATGTTCCCGAGCGCTAGCAAGGAAGTTCCCAAGTCAGGAAATTGTGACTTTCCAAGATGATACCCGCTCTCCTGAGAGAGTGGACTGACTTAAATGCTTTTTTTCTGAATTGAAATTGGAGGAGTTAGTGGAGAACTATGGAAAAGAATTGTTTATCCATCATCAAGACATTGAGGAGACAGGATTTTTTTTTGGTGTATTTTCCTTTTCTGCTGTTGCAGTGAGGTACTAGTCTTGGTATGCACTGTTTATTTCTCTTTAGGACTTTGAAGTGATGTGCTTAGAAACTTACTCTGAAGTTCTGTGGCAACACTGTAATTAAAATAGTACTTCCAATTAATTACTTAGTAATTAAAATAGTACTTCCAAAGTACAGTCCAGTTGGACAATAGAGGTAGAAGTAATTGCATCGTAACTTCTTTTTTTCACATTGCAAAACTTTCATGCAAATTTGTTTTCCTTTTGCAACAGGTTCTGACTGTAAATCTGTGGCTGGACCAATTAATGCATCACCTGAGATTAGTTTGAGATGGGAAAGTGGGCCGAGCGCTGTCATACATTCTCTCCTGGCTGTAAAAAATGGTTTTCTTCAGTGTCATGTTGAGAACTTCAGTGCTGAATTTCTAACATCTTCCCTCACAAATATTCAGCATTTTCTAGAAGATGAAACCGTCGCAGAAGTGATGCCTATGAAGATAAAAGTTTCTAATGCAAGAATTAATTTAAAAGTATGTTAACAAGGAGTTTCTAGCTGCTCTAAATAAATTGTGTTTGTCTTTCTTGGATGATAAACCACTAATCTAGATGCAGTTCACTTCAAAGAAACTGCTATCATACTCAGGAAGGTCGTTAGATAACACTAAACCAATTTAAATATCCATAGATTTGGTTAGCCCTGTGGTATGCCTAGAGTGGAATTCTCTGCATGACCAAGCTATTTATTTTAGGTTAATATTTTGTACTTCTTACCTCCTCTCCCAGTCTCATTTGTAGATTGGCGGCATCTAGGAGTTTATAGGTGAGCTATACCAAGATTCTAGAGGCACAGTGTTGGTTTGTTGTGCGAGGCTTTTTTACTTAGTATAATAATGGTTCTCTAATTGGAAACCACAGCTTTTAGAGGATAATCCTCTCTCCTACTTAGAGGATAGCTCTTGCAATGAAAGTTCAATAGAAAAGAAGAAAAAAAAATGTTACAGAATTCCAGTTCAAATAATTTGAATGCTTTTTCTTGGAATCTAGATTTTCATGTTCCAAAACCAGATTCTGAGTAATGCAGGTTCTTCTCACCACTGAAGCTTAAAATTTCGACATTAAGAGGACACTCCTGCTCAAGTCTCCCAGGGGATTTTCCATCAGCCATTTAAAGGAGATAGTGAGATCTGTGCTGGGCAACCATTGAATATAGGAACATTGAAATAAGGACACTTCTTTTTGTGGGTTTTTTTGTTTGTTTTTTGGAGAGGGAACAATAGGAAAAATAAACCTAGATTGCAACATTGCTTGGAAATTAAGTCACGCATATAAACTTATCACAAAGTGAAGACTGGCAGAGCAGCTGCAATTCTGGAGCTGAAGCCTTGATTCTGCTAAGATGGTTCTTGTCTGGAAGTGTAATTGTTACTGCTACGGTTTTCTGCTTAAAGTGCATCAGTATTGCCTCCCTCCGTGACACAGCTTTTCCATTCCCCGAGGATCCTTTAGGGCCATTTCTGCTGCAGGAGTAGCACAAGCACTTTCTGTAGGAGCCGTGGAGCTCTTCCTCAGACATTCACAAATGTGAATGCCAAACACCAAACAAAGTCTTCACATAGAGCCATTTAATTTTGAAAGCAGAATCATGCTGGTTACTGGCAATAAGGCAGACTTAGGGAGAGTGCCCTTGAGAGAGCAGCTGCTTGAGGTGGGTAATACACATCGATAAGCCGTCAGTAAGAGTCTGCTTGGCAGTGAAAGGGCCGAGTGTTCTCCCAGCAGTGCACGCGAGCCACAGGGCAGTTACAGTGCCGGTAGGTTGACAAACTGCAAATGTGACACAGATGATTCATTCCTGCTGAGTTCTTGGGTGATGGCTCACGTTTATGTCACATGGCCTATTCAAGGCAGCGTATTCTTCTCCAAGAGACTCAATGCACTGTGTTTCGTGGGGAGGGAGAAATTAAGAAAGGTTATTTTATTCTTTTCCTACTACAATCTCAGTGCTGTTTCAAGAAACTTTGGCAGTTATATATCAACAGCTTTCTTGCTACATGCTTACTGCTGGTATGTATAGTTTCTGATTATACTGACAGTGTTGTTCTGCTTGATAGGAATAATGAACTATTAAGACTTCCTGGGGAGACCCCCAAAAAGTAACTTGTGAAGATTCTCTTCTGTTGAGCACCATAATATAACTGAACTGCAGTGGGTGTAGTCCTGCACTAAATTCTAAAAGAAACAAAATCCACTCCAGAACGATAGCTGTACCCATTCAGTCTTTAAATAGTTCAAGGGAAAATCAGATACTATATGGTGCAGACTTCTTATCTCTGACTCTTGAGAGCTTCTGAGCTAAAGAATGTCTGGAGTTGGGATATAATCTTATTGAGATGTCTGTAGAAAGACTTTGAAGTATTTTAGTCAGACTGTATATATTGAGTTCAGCAGACTTACTCCAGAGATAAATTTGGGCCTTCAATATGATCCCCAGGAAGAAAATTGAAGCAAAAGTTTAGCAGAGAACCCATTGGAAAATTTTATTCTGAAATGTTTCCTTTTAAGTTTCACTAAATCCACTTATGTTTAATTGAACATTTTAATTAGCTGTTTTGTTTTCCTGGAAGACTCATTTTTGAATACTTGTATTTTTTAGGATGACAGTCCTCGTGAAAATCTCAAGGCGTCAGAGCTGGTACCCATAAAACTACATATTGACATACTCTGGATAGAAAGAAATGACGATGGCTCTTTTCTCATTAGAGGTTTGTTCCTGCACCTTGATATCTCAATATTATAATCTGATTATTATCAATACTGTTCTTTTTTCTTTGGGCAGACATGTGCCTGATAATGTAATAACTGATAATAATTTATGTAAGCTGTGTTGCCATATACCTTAACTCTAAGTGTAGTCTTACAGAGGAGAATTACATTTTCAAATGGGTATTGTGATGATAACCCACAGCTGAATCAACCTGAGGGAAATAAAAATATGCATATAACTTTGTCAGGATGTGCTTCATCGGTGCATATTGCTTTGTCGTGGTCAGCCTAAGGTTCCTTTGACTGCAAGGCAAACAAAAAAAATCCTTTCTTTACAGGTTACCGAGGTGGTTACTGTTTACCTTTGTGGTGTTGTGTTACTGGGAGCAGTAGAGAGTGTTGTCAAACAAGAGACTATTTGAGAAGTACAAGTCACGGTTTTCAATTCTGTACTGGCTTATGGCACATCTCACAGACCGAGGCATACAGGTCATTTCCCGCAGCGTTGCTTTCTGCCACATCAGCCCAAGCCTGCAGTGAAGCAAGAGGCTATTCACTCCCAGCTGCAGGACTTCACAGTGGCTTCAGTTGAACATCATGTGGTTTCGGTCAGCCCCTTTCTCCAGCCTGCCCAGGTTCCTCTGAGCAGCCTCACCCCACCCTCTTCAACTTGGTGGTGTTCATTAAATTGCAGAGGGTGCGACCACCCTTTCACTCAGATCCCAATTCCATTATCCCAGCAATATGCAGTGTGTTGTATGACTTGAGGAAGAGGAGACTGCAGGGTGATCTCAGCGCCCCCTTGCTGACCTAAAGGGAGCGTATATAGCACTGACGACCCAGACTTTACACTGTGGTGGGATTTGCTTGTGTTTGGATTTCTCCACATTACCTAATACAGCGTTTAAAGGTGTCCAGTGCGTTTTGGTCATCTTTTTATACTAAACATCAGCAGAAACAGTGGTTTCTTTTGGCTTGTATTTTTTCCCCTTTTTGCTGCAGTGCTTTGAGCACTATGGATCTGTGCTATGGATCGCTCGACTACCTGGCCTCCAAGGTGTAGGTCAAATGCCATCTGCGTGGCAGCGATTTATGCATCTGCATTGACACAGTTTTGAGTGCATGTGTGGTGGGAGGAGGGGTAACGAACAGAAAGCTCTGGTTTAGGAGGAAAAATTGAAAAAAAGAAAAAAACCTCAAAATATTCTGGGTTGAAGTTTAAAGAAGACTTTTAAGAACCACAGCCCTCGTTTATTCCCTTGGGGCACAGCAGTATATTTGAGTGTTGTTACAGAGCACTTCAGTTACAAATGCTAGAAAGTCTCCTTAACGCCAAATCACCTATCTTGTAACTCCAACACTTGATCCTGTAGGTTTATCTCACCGTGTCTTCAAATGTAAATGCAGTTTTCAGAGCTGATTTGGAACTGGAGACAGTGTATTAATAGTAACGTTAATAGTTCTCAAACTTCTCGTTGTTCAGGATGCATATTCTGTGGTGATGCCATTGGTCACTATAAAAATGTGAATCGTTTTCTTCAAGCTAGAAGCTACGTATTGCTTTTCTTGTGGCTCCTTCCCTTTCTATCTTCCTCTGAAAGGGTACAGGACCTCTAGTTATGGTTGTTATTCTTAAATTGGATATTTTGGGAAATAAATATAAATGTACTTAATATTACTAATATATTTGTTTAGGTGATTTTAAATTTGTGAGTGGGAATCAAACTTTAAAAAAAAAAATAGACACAAAACCTCCTTAAGTACTGCTCATAAATATCTTCCTGTGACACAGACAATCAAAGGATAAATGATGTGTCAAAGATGAAGAGTTCAAGCAGTGTGTTGCAGCAAGGAGCTGGACCCGTTGGACAGAAAACACGGGACCAAGCCACGCAGACCACTTGTGAAATTCCCAGACCTTCCAAGTCAAGCAAGGATTCGGACAACTTCCTTAAAAATGAGGTATTAAGAATTCCCTTTGACTCCTCCTTTCCCTCCCCCCTGTTATGTTACAGTCATCAGTCTTAATTGTTGCGCTCCCTGGAGGTGGGCTCGGGGGTTACTTCTGTTGAGCAGTTTGAGACAGGAAACAAGAGTTATGGGTATTATCCTGTGGTTCAGTACTTAGACACACAAATGTAAAGCTGCTTTCTAAAGAGGGTAAAAATACGTTCAGGCTAATTCCTCTCCTCCACATCTGAAGGAGTATTATGAGGGAGCAAGTCCCTGCTCCCCATCTCCCTCATTCCTGTCAGTACAGCTGCCAAAGACACAGGACTAGGCTGTCAAGTCAGACCCCTACTGATCTACCAATCATACACGGGTTTTTAATTGATGACTACAGAAGCCACGCATCGATTTGGCTGTTTTTTCCCCAGTGGGTAAGAATCCCTTACAAGAGCTCAGAACCTGGTATCATTTCCGTTCTGCTCCAGAGTGGAAATGGTGTAGCTAAGGCCTTGGGTAACTTGTCTTTGAGCTCCCTGCACCAACGTTCTCCATGTTCTGTGCTCACTGACTGGAAATCTGTTGCAGTTGGCTCAGCAGAACAAGAGGCGATTCTGCCCTTCTGCTCTGGTGAGACCTCACCTGGAATACTGCATCCAGCTCTGGAGCCCTCATCACACGGACATGGACCTGGTGGAGCATGTTCAGAGGGCCACAAAAAAGATCTAAAGGCTGGAGCACCTCTCCTATGAAAACAGGTTGAGAGATGGGGTGATTCAGCCTGGAGAAGGGAAGGCTCCAGGTGGACCTTATAGCGGCCTTCCAGTACCTGAAAGGTGCCTGTAAGAGATCTGTTGAAGAACTGTTCATGAGGGCATGTAGCAATAGGACAAGGGGTATTGGCTTTAAATTAGAAAAGGGGAGATTTAGGTTGGATATTAGGGAAAAAAATTCTTCACTCTGAGGGTGGTAGATCACTGGACCAGGTTGCCCAGAGAGGTGGTGGAGGCCCCATCCCTGGAGACGTTCAAGCTCAGGCTTGACGGGGCTCTGAGCAACCTGATCTAGTGATAAAGATGTCCCCGCTTACTGCAGGGGGGTTGGACTAGATGGCTCTTAAAGGTCCCTTCCAGCCCAGCGCACTCTGTGATTCGGTGAAACCTGCGCTCAGCAGCAAATGTGAGCATCCAGTGTCTCAGAAGTTACTGGAATGGGGAAAAGCTGTCGGTAAGCAGTACTCGTGACCCTGTCATCTCATCCGATCGTTTCAGCTCATTGACGAAAACGAATGTCTCAAGCAGGAACTAGCCAAAGCCAAAATGGCTCTTGCTGAGGTCCAGATGGAAAAAGATGCCCTGCTTCACCGTATAAAGAAGATGAATGTCGATCATCAGTAAGGACAGTGTTTTGTTGGTGCGAGGCCTTGTCAGCGGAACTTCAGGTGACAGTGGCATCTAAAATACCCTTTGTAATTCGCTGGAGGACATGGTTATTTTTTTGTCACAGACAAATTTTGCTCATTTCAAACAAAACGTTTGTGAACTAGTTACTATTCCGAAATTCTCATTAAACATTGTAACTTTTTTCAGCCCATTTTAAACTGAAATGACTTTGGAAAAATCTGTTTTTACTGTACTTTATTAATTTACTGAAGGAAAAAAAATCATATCACCTACTTTTAATATAATCAAAGGAGATGTTATTTTTAAAATGTTTTCTGAAAAGTGGATGGCTCAGCAATTAAAGAAGGTGCCTGGTTGCCTAATGGAGTAAAATACACCACGCCTCATTAACAAACTTGTACCTCTCTTCGTTAAGATTATGGGTTTTTATTATTATGAGGAAGAGGCTACATTTGCACTATGATGACATGGGCTACATCCTCTAGAATAGTATAGCTGCTAAAATTTACAATCCCAGCCCTAAACTGGCCCTAAATTCAGTGTAATTTGCCCTGAGAGGATTTTAAGAATAATCCTCTGGTGCTATAGAGTTCTGTGTTCCCTTTCCTTGTTCACTCCTAAAATACCACAGCGAACGCTGGAGAATTTAAGTAAGAGGGCGTACTCCTGGGCTCTCCTCCCAGGAGAAGGGTGGCTGTGTCCGTCCAGCTGACATCATTTAGGCATTCACCCTTTCTGTTGGTCTGCTTCCTCTCTCTGTGATGAGGAAATAGCCCTGTGGCAGGATGCAGCCCTGTGAGAGGGGGTGAGCTTTGAGCCGTTTTGCCTGCGTGTCTGACTTCCGCACAACTCGTCAGACGCACGCAGGGATTTTCTCCGATGTATTTAAACATGTAATGTCAGTGCTTGGGGCAGGGGGGTGGGTGGGAGAATCCTACAGGGATTCATTAATTGTATATTGCTTTTTTTTTTGATAAAAAAGCTGTAGAGAATAATTAATTACCCAGTGAAATTGTGAGATTACATGAAATGTAATTATACAGTTCAAAACATGGGTGATTTGTACAAATTGAAGAATAATTTTCAGCTAAAACCTGGTACAGATGAATAAATTTAAAAAGCACAACACTGTAAAATAGAGAATATAAGAGTGTGCTTCTAAACAATTTAGGAAACAGCGTCAAAAACCATACATGCCTGTAAGAGATTGGTTTTGATAAAGTAAATATGGCTGAATAATTTAACTAGTGACCTTGAATCTGACAACTGAAAATCTTTTAATGGCTACCGCAACTGTTTGTGCTCCATGGGACATTTGTGGGAAGTTTTATTTCTAGAGATGCAGACACACGTAAGAGTGTTGATTATCCTGTGGTCCCACCTTGCATATTCAGGCTGTCAAAATAGTTTTAATTAAAATGGTTTTCATTAAAAATTTTTGGAGGACACAGGATTTGCACTGCTGAAAATAGTTACTGAAAGTATGTAGTTTCTAATCAAGAACTTTGTGGAAGAACTGGTTCAGGCACTATTTTAAAGCCTGCCCTACGAAAACTGTCACAACTCCCTGTAAATCCTGTGGAAATTTTTCTCTTATTATTCTGAATAAGATGAAAAAACGCACACACATCTGTTTCTAATAGAGAAACTAAATATTTGTATTTCAAAAGTTATTTTAGACAGCACAGTATTAAACAAGAGTAGTCAGATTCCTGTCAGATTCAGGGGAGGAGTTCTCAAGTAGTTTAATTCTGATCGGTACGTTAAAGTTGGTAATTCTTCCTCGGTTTGTCCCTGCCGAGATCTAGTTAGAATTATTCTGAAGCAAGGAATGTATAGAGTGTTAAGTAGCATGTTGCTGGAATAATACTTTGAGAATTGTCTCATTTTTTAAAAAGAAATAAAACAGCAATATGAAATGCCTGTCCTTTATTACTGCACAAGCCAGTGCAACCACCTCCTTTTGACAAAACGGCAAACAAACCGGCCCAAAATGGTAACCCAAACCAGCTCTTCTCGTGCAGGTGTTGGAATTCAGGGTATCATTTACACTTCACCATAACTGGATATGTTTCTACTTCCTGGCCGTTACGAAGTAATGAGCATCATCATTAGCCAGTTTGGAAGAGACCGGTGTGCATGGATGGGGACTTCACGTTACAGAGCGTGATAGTACGGTGCCACTTTGAAATGAGTTTTGCTATTGAAAAAGATCAGAGGGAGAGTTGGTTTATTAATGTGTGAAAGTACAAAGTTAAACTAAGCCTTAATAGGTCATACTAAAATTAGTGATGAAAGGCCTCGGATTAAATAAAAAGGCCTAATTTGTTCTCGAGGCTCCACTTGTGTTCATAACCACCTTCAATCTTAGATATGAAATGTGCACCATCCCTAGAGCCTCTGGAGTGAATCTCTGCTTTTATTCTGCGAAGAGCTAAATGAACAGAGTTGGGAGAATCCACTGTGTGCAGAAAACTGACTCTGGAACTCCTGCAGGCAAACTGTTACCCAGTTTATTTAACATTTTCGTGGAAACTTAGACTGGTCTACAGATTAGCTTAACGCTCATTCCGCGTGTGTGGCACTACTGGTTTAATGCCTCATAAAGTTTTTGAGGTAGCTCCCCTTGGAGAGGCCCTTACCCAGGCTAGGGGAATCATTCTGGCGTGGAATCCGTATGGCATGCACTGTGCCAGTTCTCCCAGTGACCCCGAGGTTGCTGGTAAGCACCGATTTTAAATGAAAATTCTGTGGCCGTACAGAATTACTTGTTAGAGGCCTCTTGGAGGGACAGCGTCAGAGATCTCCCATGTCCCAGCTCCAGCATCATGACAGTGACCGTTCCAGTCCCCGGATCAAAGTCACAATTTCCTGGTGCCACTACCCACATTTTGTCTGTACAGCATTTTCCCTGGGAACTGACTTGGAATCTTAACCTGGGATCATCATCAATCTTCAGATTTACAAGCTATCTACAGAACAGTTCCCAAGGCTGATACGATAGCGGTTACCTTTATTCAAAGTTAAGATAAAGGGAATGTGATAATAAAGGTGAAGACTTCATGAAGCATCTGCAATTCCAAGAGTACAGACTGTGCAAACGTACTGCAGGAGCAAACCCCTTGCAGTGACCAGATTTCAGGTAAGTAACAACGGAGGAAATGAGGGGTTTTTTATGTAAAAAAAAGTGCTCATACTAGACTGGTTCTTAAAGCATTCATCACAAAATGCCTGAAATGTAGTTTCAGTTCACTGTTACTGTCAAACTTTAGAGTACTTCAGGTTCAGCTGTTGATATAGATCCACATGTTTTATCTGTTGTAGGAACAGAAAATTACCTTGCTAATATGTTAAGTAGCAATGAAGTTGTGGGTACCTGCTGTGAAACCCACCAGTTCATCCTTCCCAATAGGGTAATGACTTATTTGACAGACCTGCAACACAACCTTCTCTTCATCATTATTTTTTTTCCCCTTCAAACCCGTGCCAATTTACTTTTCCGGACTTTCTTTTGAATAGTAGCCCCATTTCCTCTGCCCAAGGAAGATACCTGTCACCGAGAGCCACCAAAGCAGCAGGCTTTGCAGTGCTGAAGCACGTCTCTAACGTGTTGGGGCAAACGCGGGGCTTTGAGTGATGCGGGACAAAGCTGCTCTCTGCTTAGTACCGCCTGGTCTTGAGCTGCTCACTAATGACGTGGAATCGGAAAGCACGAGCAGCACAACGATCGTGCTAATCACTATTAAGGGTTGTGGAAAGGTATGGTGAGGCTAGGAATAGGGGTCCTGGGCTGGAGGAACAAAGCTCTGTTAAATTAAGTAATAGCATTTATCTTTAGAGATTAATAGTAAATATATGCTGCATATAGTTCTGCTTAGTTTTCATCAGTTCTTATATCAAAATTTTAAAGCCTTGCATTTCTGAAATTATTTTCTCTGAAATTTTAGTGAATTATTTAAACTTGATGGTCTTCTCACTGCGTGTAGAGGGTCAAACCTGCTGTGACTACTGAAGTTTGAAGCAGCTTAAACTGCTTTGTGAGTGCAAGCAAGGCTTAGACATTACACTGTAGAGTTGTCTGGTTACTAATTAAAATCTGCTTATTGCCTATTGTGTATTTAGTATATTAAAAATTAGAACAATTGTAATACGAAAGAATTTTGGGAACACTTTAAAATTAATATTGAAAAAGAATTGCCGCTTCCAGCTTCTCAAATTCTATAGAATATCCTTTAATGTTGTGTACTTGCCAACATGTTGTGTAGTACATGTTGTGCTACTTGCCAACTCAAACAAGCTGTGGGAAGTGAATCCAAAAATCATGGGAGCTCTGTGTTAGAACACAGATAGCCTGTGCTCTCGCCCAAAATAAGGGGAAATTTCTACATCCCAGAGTGGTGAATCTTACATTGCCAGTTGCTTAAATGGGTAAATATTACTTTTGTTAAACTTTGGCTTTGTCTACCTTTGTCCAAGCCATAATATCCAGTTACACTGAAGTATCTGTATCATGTTATTTCTTCACTATCTCCGTCCTTTCTTTTCATTGTCATCGCTCATTCTAATATATTCTAATATATTCTAATATATGTATTTCCTAAGTCTTTCCCCATGTAATATCAGTCTTAAATCTCATGTTGTTTGAGAGATTCTGAGTGTGTCACTTTGGAAGTAGAAGTATGATTCATCACAGTTAGGTAAGAAACCAATGAAGATGCTGATTGCTTTGTAAAGGTGTACAAGGTGAGGACTAACGCTGTGCCTTCTGTGAGAGCAAGCTGGTAGTGCAGGCAGCATCATGCATGAGCCGGTTAATGCAGTTGTTCTGGGTCAGAGTGTGTTTGAAACCACCATGACTTGATTTAATTGGTATTTTAAACACTTGAGAGGCATGAACAAATGAATGCTTCAGAAGCGGCAGCCTGAGCCCCGAAGTGCTGAATAAAGAAGCAGCCTCTGAACGATGCATCTGTGGATGTCTTTGCTTTGTCTGCAAATCTCTGCACCTCTACCATGGAAGGTGCAACTGTCATCACTGCTCTCAGCATGGTGCAATTACATTGCACTAGTAATTGGTGAGGCTTTGGAGCACTGGAAAATACCTTTGCAGTGAGAATTGTGATGCTGAAGCCTGGTGGTTAATGTTTCACCACTAAGAAAAGCGATGCTTAGCCAGTTCTCAGCATCCCAGGCGTTTTCAGTCATTCTTTCAAGCCTGAATACTGGTGGGCACGTGGGACACTCCTGACGTAGGCACCACTAGATGGCATGCCGGGAAGTCACTTGTGGCTTCGTTTCCCCCACTACATCTTGTTCCTTTGCTCATGAAGTGTCTTATTTAACTAAAAAATGTCAGGATACAATTTGGAGTTTTTATAAACTTTTGATGATTAATTTCATAAGATGATTTTCTATCAGGCATTTTTTCACTTTTAATTTAGATAGCTTATCTCTGTTCTTACAGCCTTTTTATGGCATATTATTTTTTCCTCTAAAAATTCATAAAAAATCATATGAACTGCCTGAAATTTATTTGAAGAAAGACCTTTTTCCACCTTTTAGATTTAAATAAATTCCCAAACCACATTTTTCTAGATATTTTCCCCTTTATAGTAAAATGTTTATCATATTTGTTTTTCTTCATCATTACCTGTTAAAATAAAAAGTTTGGGGAATTTTGCTGGTTTTCCTCTCATTGCATAGGTGGAACAACTCTACCTTCATATGGTCAATTTATTGAATTGCCTTGCTAGCTAGAATAAAACTGTGATTTTTATATTACTCATTTTTAATTAAAGGGGCATGCATAGAGGTTTCCTATGTTTCTTTGGGAATAACCAAATGTAACACTTCACAAACGCTTACCTTACCCACCTTCACCAGGCAGTAATCCAACAAGCAACTTCATACTAACACTGTAGTGAGTGATAAGTCATCTTGAGTCATTTCTTTTAATATCCTGTTTGGTTTTCAAATTCTTACAGGCAGAATGACTAAGAGAGAGAGAAAAGCAATCTATATAAAATTTATGATAGGAATGGATGGGTTGGCTTTATTTTTGTCAAATAGTTGAAGAATATAGCATAGAAAGCAGATGCCTTTTCATTCCTCTGGAATCTTAACATGGTTTGTTCCTTCCACTTAATATTTAAATTTTATTTCTAATAAGAGAATGCAACTCAGGACAGGTATGATGGATAGGGCTGTTTGGTTTTTTTTAAGGTGTCATCTTATGTACATGCTAGAATGTGCTGCAGAATTCGACAATATACTCGACACCAACACAATCACAGCCACTTACCTGAACTGAATTTGATCTAGAAATCAGGTTTCTCTGGTCAAACTTAGAAATTATTTTTTAGGACTCTTCCTGCTGTCTAAACCACAAGATTTGATACTTCTGCAATATTCACCCAAAAGTACTTGAAAACATTTATACAACAGCCTTCTTGAAAATTAAAAAAAAAATTATAGAAGAAATACATTAAGATGCAAACACTCATTGAGAAATCCTTTAAAGCTGTATGAAACCAAATAGCTTTAACTGGATTATAATTTTTTCTAGATCACTAACAGCTGGCAACATGTAACTCTTGTGGAAAACTGCAGGTTAAGTTTCCAACTTGTATTAGTCTGATAATGCATCTGAGCATGGTCATGACCTGAATGGTGAGGTTCTTAAACCTTCCTTTGCAATTATCAGAAGTATTTTCAGCTTATGCAACAGGAAAGTATTCCTTCAAAGTCATAACATTAAGAAGATTTAAAAAGACTCCTTGAAATAGGACTTGACAAAATATTTCAACAGGCAAAGGCAATGTAGAGTTAATACCTTGCCTTTCCATTATGCAAAACATGTCCCATATTTGGATACTCTAAGTCACTGCTCTCAGGAAAGAGGAAGGAGGGAAGTATTTGAAATAAGCATAAGGAAAACAAGACAACAGAACAAATTCGGGGTACTGAATTAATAAAACCTTTGTCCTGTGTGCCTGAATAGCTGTCATCCTTCTTGTCATTGTGGCTGCCCTTAAATCTATGGCTGCTGGGGTTAAAAGTAGCAACAGTTAGGCTGTAATTTCTTTCCTTCCCCATCGAGTGATAGAAACACGTACATGGAGGAACACCCTACTGTTTGTAGTAGCTGGCTGCTGACTGACAAATGCTGCCATTACAGTGTCGCTGCCATGACCTCCCACTTTGCCAATGTCCCTTCATTTTAAGGACACTTGGAAACTTCCCACACCAATCAGGAGAACCTACATAAAGTGAGATTTATGAGTAACAGGAGACTTTGCTACATTGGGTACTGTGGGACTTGACCCATACCGCACTGCTCCTGAGACCCACCAGAAATGGCCTGCCAGAAGTCTGAGACTGAAGCACCGGGTCTGAAGTCACAAGCTGAAGTGAACCGAAGACGCTTGTCCTTAGAAAAGGATAAGGCAAAGCTGTAGCTCAAACCTCCTAACCATGATGTAAGTTTTCATTACAGCCATTCTAACAGGGCAGTCTTCCCAGTGAGAAATATGGAGTGATAGTAAAGAAGAGAAGGAAGTAGAAAAGACAAAGATAATTTTTTATTAAAGTAATTAAAAATTGTGGCAATAAATTGCATGCTGCATACTAAATCAGGTGGTGGGAGTACTTCGATGCCTTGAACACCTGTATTCACAGTGGACATTAAATCAGGTACCTTACCAAGAGATTCAGAATAACTGGAAATGATGATTTGATGCAAAAGCAATGCTACCTGAAACAAAAGAAACTGACTTAGCTTCTACAGCAAACCTGAACTGTTTCCTTGCTCGAATGGCAGTGTTTGGGAAACAAACCAGATCATAAAAAGGCCTTGTGGTTATATAGGGTAGTGTCTTCACTGGGATATCCCTCAGAGAAGCAAGAGTGATGAAAGGCTAACATCAAAATAAAACCAGGTAGTTCCGTATTCTGCTGTTTCAATTTTATAACAAGGTTCCATGGGATGTTCACCCTAAAAAGGAATGATGTGACAAAATAGTGTCACAGAAGCTCACTAACTTGTCATTACAAAACCTATTTTCAAGAAACTATGGCGCTTGGCAGGTTCAGAGGTGTGAAGGAAGAAATAAATGTAAGAAAAAAAATTCATTGCAGCAATTATCAGATTTAAGTGACAAGGATTTTCCTACTTGAATTATTCATCCTACTTTAGTTATTCACCCCATTTTAATAGTTTCATAGGCTCTTCTTACGCTTCATTTGGTTATTAGAGGGGGATCTTTTAGCTCAAATTTGTGGTATGCTTAATTATTTGATTAAAGATTACTTTGCATTAATTATTGCATATTTCTCTAGGATGATGCCAGCCTATTTGCATATCTGTGGCAGAGTATGTCTCTGCACTCCCTATCCTCTTAATAGAATATGGAAATAGAACATCTATCACGAATAGCCGTACCAATTTTCTTCTTGTGGAAAAGAATTCAAAGGATAATTCCTAAATACTTTTTGCTGAATCAGCTCTAGTTAGAAGAGTGTCACACATAGGCTGATATTCCTTTAAACCTCTCTGCTGCCTTTGCTACTGATGCGCTGGTATAGGTCAATGCACTATTACGTTCTTTAAACATTTATCTTGCATTTCATGTTTGTTGTGCATGTTTCTGCCTCCAAGCTCTTAGCTTTAACTTAGCTACAATTAAAATTAGTAGGGCTTTTTGTCTGGGGTCGATAGTCACCTTCAGTTCAGATGTATAATGAATGTAAATCAAATGAATTATCTGGTTTAGCCATAGACTTTACTGATTATTGGTTTTGATCAAAATTTATTGTATTGTCTGAAGGCTGAAAATGAGTTGTCACATTAGCAAACAAATTACTCATGCTAATATTTTCCTCTGTAATCCACTTCACAAGAGATAAATGAGATTTAGAAATTCACTGCATAATCATGTCCTCTCATGCAAAAAGCAATAACTTTCTTCCCTAGGCAGTACAGGACTAGCTTTCAAATTTTAATAAAGACTCCAGAATGCTGTTTTGGGCTTGGAGAAGTAATTAAGAATGAAGAACCTTTTTACTGTTGGGCTAACTTAATAAAGTATGTAAGGGGCCCTAATCTTGTGCTGGGAGCAAAGCATCAGCTTCACAAAATTGCTCGCTGAGAAATTTGGTAATAGTTGTCCCTCTTGGCAGATAACAAGAGTACCCTTAACATCTGAATCACTGTGTCATGTACTGTACCAAAGCATAGTAAGCAAATACTCTGTGTATTGAGATTTATATATGAAGACTGTTAAACTACTCTCTTACACAAAGCAGTATCCTGCTTTGTCAAGACAGACCAGTGAGATGGTAAGCAAAGCATACATACCAATGGCTTCTGCTGTGTTACTATCCCTGTGCATGCACAGGCAGCAGTTTCCATGCTAAAAGGTTATTTACCAGAAAAAAAGCACATGGGACCCAGTATAATACAAAGTAAGGCCAAGCCCATCACAAATTATCTACTAGATAATAGTTTTCGTTTAAGCTATTCTGAAATCTGGTTTTTTATTAGTAAATTTTGTTATTTCATATTCTCTTAATAGAAATTGTGAAAACTGGCCACTATTTCATTTTACATCCCCCCCTTGAACCATCCACAAAACAGTTGTCCCTCTCACTCAGTTTCTTTAAAAATATTCAGTGAGAACCTTGTCCAAAGACTTTTGGAAAGCTAAATACAACCTCTGTAGATTGAATTGCCTCATTCGATGTGCTCTTTGACTCCTTCAAAGAACTCCAATAGATCTACGAGACATGACTTTCTTCTCCAAAAGCTGTAGTGAATTTTCACTACTGTACGTAGCCAGACATCTATCCATTTTCCAGGTTGAAAGTCTGACTCAGTACTTCTCCAACTGCCTCTTCAAGGCCCTTAAAAGTTATTAGCATCACATTTCCTACCTTCCACTCATCTCATATCAAGGCCAGTTGAAACAGAGGCTTACAATTCACTATTTTAATTTCATGAGTGTTTAATTTAAGGTACTTTCAGACTCTATGGGGAATTTATTTTGGTCCAGGCAAGTTGTTTTCATTTATCAGTTTGTTTAAAAAAAACACCTTCTCATATGGGGGCTGAAACTTGAGTCAATCCCTTGGAGTTGACCTGTAAAGAAAGGTCCTGGTAGTAGAAATGGCAACCACTTTTTCACCACAAATATTTGTGTTCACTCAAAAAGTACTGGACAGACCCAAGAATCCAGTTATCAAGCTGCATCATTTGTGCTAAGAACATCTATCAAAATTAGAAATTGCAAAGACTGTTAAATTACAGCTAGTAAGAGTGGAAGATTGTTCTTCACTGTATATTTGACAGCATTATATCCATTTAAGTTTTGAGAAAAAAACACAGCCCGCCACTGCTGTGTCCATTTGGTTCCATGTTAATTCCCACTGCAACATTCATTGGAAATTTCTCTTTCTCATGTATTTATCCTTTCACATGTCTTCCTATTATCCCTAGTTGTATCAACCTCTTACAACCCAGCTCTCAGTCCAAGATTTATACCTTTTAAATACATACAGAGAGTTCTGAGCCTTCCCAGATCGTTACCTAAATACATTCTATATTCTTCTATACGCATGGTTATTTCCAGTAGCCACTCTCTTTTGGACCCAATGGGGTCTGAAGCTACGTGTTGCGGAGCAGCACAGTTAGAATTTCAAATACCTTCTGCCTCCGTAGTTATCACAGTGTGTATCCATAAGCATACTGAAGGACATGTGCTGCCCAAGTATCTTCTCAGCCATTTCTATTAATCCTGAGGAGTGATTTACCACCACATATTCCTATATAATAGTTGCTATTAGCAGAAACACAAAGAGAGAAGGGGAAACCATTAGCAGAATTCGGCTATCAGCGCTGTTCCCTTAGAGAGCACCAGTTCCCCTGTGGAGGCATTCCCGTACACTGCTAATGAAGAGCCAAGGATAACATTCATGCACAATTTCAACAGCTGCCTGTACTTCCAGTCACTGTCCCTCATCACTAGCATGTTCCAGCTGAGATTTCTCCATGACCCTTCTTTCAGGCAGTCAAAAATCTGATGTGTAAAGTGTGTTCTATCTCAAACGGAGAACAAGAAGGGGAAAACAGTTTAAAGCCCCAAAGAGATTGCAATGTATCAAAGGTAGAAACAAGTTATTTTCATTGCAACAAGCTGTGCATTGAGCAGGAGAGGCAGAGCTTTAACTCTGTACTCTCTCTGTCACCACACACTGTATTGGGGCATCTAATCAGCATGCTGCTCTCACCCGCTTGTATTCACATTTCATTCCCCATTTCTCTCTAATGCATAAAAAATAGTCCTCGGCATATTTTGATAGCAAACTCATGTAAACCTATGACAGAGCAGAAGGGTTGGATGAATAATTATACTGCTAATCCCACCTGCTGTCACACAAGAAATAGATGTAAAGAAATGTATAGATATACCAGTTAATCTTAGCATCTGCCATCAGATCAAAATTGCAATTGCACTGGAAACAGCACAGCAGACAGATTTGACTGTCAGTACTATCCCATCACTGATTTCACAGAATTGTAGGGGTTGGAAGGGACCTCCAGAGATGATCGAGTCTTAACTCCCTGCCAAAGCGGCTTCCCTACAGCAGGTCACACAGATAGGTGTCCAGATGGGTCTTGAATATCTCCAGAGGAGGAGACTCCACAAACGCCCCCTGGGGAGCCTGTTCCAGTGCTCTGTCACCCTCACTGTTAAGATGTTCTTTCTCACATCAGTGTGGAACCTCCTATGGTTCAACTTGTGACCATTGCTCCTTGTCCTGTCCCCACAGGCCACTGAAAAGAGGTTGGCCATCTCCCTTTGTCTCCCACACTTCAGATATTCATAAACACTTATGAGATCCTTTCTGAATCTTCTCAAGGCTGAACAGCCCCAGCTCACTCAGCCTTTCCTCATAGGGGAGATGCCCTAGGCCCTTCATCATCTTTGTGGCCTCCACTGTACTGTCTCCAGGAGATCCCTGTCTGTTTTGTACTGGGGAGCCCAGAACTGGACACAGGACTCCAGGTGAGGCCTGACCAGGGCACAGTAGAGGGAGGAGGATCACATCCATCAACCTGCTGGCTATGCTCCTCTTAATGCACCCCAGAATCCTATTGGCCTTCTTGGCCATCAGGGCACACTGCTGGCTCGTGGCCAACCTGTCATCCACCAGGACCCCCAGGTCCTTCTCTGCAGAGCTCCTCTCCAGCAGGTCACCCCCCAGCCTGTACTGATACCCGTGGTTGTTCCTTCCCAGGTGCCAGACCCCACACTTGCTGTTATTGAACCTCCTCTGGTTCCTCACGGCCCAGCTCTCCAGCCTGTCCAGGTCTCACTGAATGGCAGCGCAGCATTCTTGCGCATCTGCCACTCCTCCCAGCTTTGTGTCATCGGGTACTTGCTGAGGGTGGATACTGTTCCCTCATCAAGGTCATCAATGTTAAACAAGGCACAGACACAACCTGAATGTACTTGTGACTTCCAAGCAGAACAGTGCAGCCCTCTGAGGAGCAGAGCATGCTTCCCATGGTATGTTTGGAAGACTCTGTAGGTCAGTGTCTGGGTGACAGAATAGTAATTCCTTGTTCCTCAGTGTGTTTGGAGCTCCCTAAGAACCATGTAGTGAGATCAGCCAGTGCAAATGTTGAGGTAGCATCTTGCTACTGTGCAGCATCACCAAGGGACCATTTCCTTACATGTTCTCTTCCATTACAAATTTACACTATGACAACAGGCCTCAGAACAAGTATTTACAGAAAACACGACCTAGTCAGAATTGTACAGTCAGAAATAGGATTGTTGTGGGTAAGTCATCAAAAATGGCTGGCTCCTTCCTTTCCTTCCTTCCTGGCTGCCTCCTTCCCCTTCCCCTTCCCTTTCCCTCTCCCCTTCATGCGCTCTTTTGAAACCACAGCACTCCTGGTGTTTCTGTACTCATGAGTTAGGTTCAGTACCTTCAGTTTCTGTTGGTTTCTTTGACAGTGAAGGAGTATGTACATCCTTTTGAATATTTCAGTGGTGACAGCTAAACTAAGCAGTATCTCAGTATTGTGGTGTGTCCCAGTTACCTAAACTGTCCACTGTGTCCATCTACCTTCTCAGCCTGCCACTAAGGAAGACCTTCAGATGTAAGCTCATAGGATAAGCTTGATTTCATTCACCCTGAGGGTTACCAGGACATGACAGACAGTTGTGCCTGGCCTCAAGAGCTCAGGTGTGCTCCTGGGACCTCTATTTTGGACTTAGCCTCTGAGCCTGACATTATCTCCTAGATAAGCAGTGCACACACAAAGCCAGTTATGGTTGTCTGAAGTTCACTGCATCTTTTTTAAACTACATATATACTGTAAAGAGCAAAAGACCATATCAAGCCTGAAAAACTCTTGCCACCTAGGTGCATGAGAAATAGCACCTTCTTTTGGGCACTTTGCAACCTCTGTCCCTGACTTACCACCAGTACAAAAGCAAGAATAATAATGAGGCCTATTTAATGCTAATCTGTTTTCTAATGCCAAACTGATCTGGTAGCATTTTGAGCTCTCTCTCAAACTATGCATCAGAATTTGTAATAGGCATCTTAGACCTTCCTTCTGTCTTTATATGAAAGAATTGATAACAGACAGTCCTGAAATATGATGTTAATAAGTTTGCTATTCTACACAACTATTTTTGGTAACTTAGATTTGTTTTTTTCATACTTTCAACTCAATTTTCATACCCCTTCCATGCTCCTTCTTGAAAACAGAGAAGAGAAAGTCACAAAATGTTAGAAAGCACTCATTTTATTTGCCTTTATCTATGGCAGGTGGCAGGAGGAGGAAATCAAGGAGTTGTCACCCTGAAATGAGAACAAAGCCAAGTGATAGTTGCATTGTAAAAACATTAAGAAAAGCCCTTGCTTATTACAGTCAGCCCCAGTCCTTTCAAATTACAAACAGGCTAAAAAAATTCTAGGTAGGCTAACTGCTTTCTCTGGTATTTTAGAAAATGGAAGAAAACAGAAGGTAAGGCATATGTTGTGTTAAGAGAAATTTTGAGACTGAAGGTGTGATGCCACTTAGACACTGACAGCTGCAGTGGTCATAACTTAAAATGTCTTCACAAAAATCATAGAATCAGAATTCTGCTGTGGTATGGAACAGTGCAGCTCAAAAAGCAGTGTTTCAGAAGGTCCCTTGACTTACACGAATTATTTTTCTCATCTGTAACTGCTGTAAATTATAAGGCTATGTTTCTACATTCTATGTCTAGTTAACATATTTATCATACATATGATTTTTAATACTCCAGTGTTGTCCTAGTATTACTATGAACAAAGGATGTAAGGCATTTAAAACCACAAAGGAGTCCATGAGATCTAATAGGTTTGACTATTTCCATTGAACTCAGCCTCAACATGTTTGGGGATTTTTACACATACCACAGTCCGTTATTGATTTTATTTTTGGAAACAGACCAACCCTTGTTCTGAATTCTTCAGTAGCCCTTAGAATTTATACATGTTTAACACGGTCATTAAATAGTGCTGCTTAAATTCTTTTATTACTTTTCAAATTGACAGAATAAACATTTTCTGCTCAATGAAACTAAACCCTCTGGCCTTTGCAGTTTTTGTTGGGCACTAGGCTGATGATTTTTCTGGGATACATTTGAGCCTCACTACATTCATAGAGAAATCATCTTGAATTTGCTGGCTACTGCATGCATCTGCTCCATTGATATTTCTATCCCAATTCTCCATATTGTTCTTCAACAGCTTTCTGGATGATCTTTTCAATTAGAGCACAGTCTTGAGATTTTATTTTCCCAAGAAGAATTATGTAACATTTATACTGAGTCATATTTGCCATCTGCTGATCCAACTACATAAACAATCCAACTTTTTCAAACCCCGAGTATTCCTTAGTATTTGCTTCTGATTTTTATTTTTTTTTCCACAAACACACAGGTTTACGCTCATAACCCTGCCTTATGATTAGCTCTTCAGAGGATACGGTCGCCTCTTCAGAAGCTCTCAGCAAACACAAAGAAATCTATTCATGCAGAGAACATGCACATGATACATGTGAGAAGGTATTTATCAGGCGTCACATGTGATCTCATACGAAATCAAATGCAAGGCAGAAATAAAGGGAAATTATGGCTGCCTTAACAGAGGACATCCAGAACTTTCAGGGCGCAGGGGTATTCTTAGTTTAAGGCTAACTTCTTCGGAACTTGTTAATGCTCAAGTGGCTGGTAACAAGATACATTAAGTTTCTACTACAGCTTTAAATTACTGTTTTCCACTGTGACTGCTGTGATGAAGGATTTACACCGTAAATCCTAATTCATGTGATTATACATTTATTTATTTAAACTATAATGAAACACTTGTGATCACAGAAACAGACCTTAAAATTGCTATTTATATCAGACTCCTTCAATCAGAAAGGCCGTAGTTAGAGTCTCTCCACCTAGTAATTTTATGCCAATGCTCAATCCGTGTCCTGTTGACGACATTGGAGAAGACATTTAACATCCTGAAAATGCCAAACTAGGTAAATTACATTTTCTAGCTAAAAAATACTTTTTTTTTTTGCTGCAGACAACTATAGTGGAACAATAGGTCTTTGTTATATTTTTTCTCCTTTGTAACAAAAAATATGGCTCAAGAAATAAATTCTTATTGATTTTTAAGAAATTAAAATAATTTATTTAGCTAATAATAACATGGAAACACCTGTAAATGTTGCTGACAGGGACTAAAACCAATCATTTGTGAAATCAAATGCCTTTCCATTGACTTGAATGTACCATAGGTCTGGTGTAATTAACATTCTGAAAACGTAATGTTAAAATCCTGCCTACCACAACATTATTTTTCCATTACTGTGCTGTACTGTCTTGTAAGCACAGTTCATGGGAAATGCCACTGATCTCACTGGGGGAATGGGGAGGGGTCTTAACTTACTTGCCTGTTGTGCCTATGGTTCTACCTACACGAGTTACTAAACCGTAACAGGAACGTGGGGCCGTAATTTGGCTTTACACAGAATCACGGTATCAAACGGTGCATTAAACAAGGATGTGCCTACGGGTCGGCCAGCGCTGAATGCCTTCAGCAAAGCCTGTAAGAAACCAGAAAAGCCATAAAGAATGATCAATTCTGGTGCCCGTAAGAGTCATACGATTCAAAAGGTTACACGTTTGAAACCGGTAACGGAAAAAAAAAAAAGAGTACCAGAACAAGGGATGACACCGAATACCCTCAGCTATAACCTCCTCCTTGGGAACACTAAAAAGCCACGACCCTGGCGTGTGATGGGGGCGAGCAGCCCCATCTGCTAGATTCGCCGAGCCAGCAGCTCAGATTTGCTCATGCCCTCAGCGGGATCTGGGTTCTCCTTTCTGCCCGCACGGGTTTCTTCAACGAGAACAAGCTCGTAACCGTGCTGGAGCGTCCCGCCGTATCCCCGGGCGCGGTTAAATCCCTTCCCGGGGGATTTCCTCACTCACACAACACCGCAGGCCCCTCAACCCCACCCAACCGTACCCGCCTCAGGGCGGCTGTGCTCGGCGCCCACCCCGGTCCTCCCCGCGCCCCTCAAGCACCCGCCCTCCCTCCGCGGGGCAGTGCAGACCCACCCACCC